>BQNB010015984.1:0-55632 GCA_026074375.1 Tanacetum coccineum
CCAGTTTCAAAAGTCACCCTGTAAGTTTCTGAGTCAAACTTTGACAAAGCATACCTTCCTAACCTCGACGGTAAATTATCAATCGAAACATTATATAAAGAACTAAACCCTATTCCCTGAAGAAAACTCCACATGTCAACTCTAGCTTCACGAATAGCAGAAAAAAGAGAATTAGAAGTTGTTCTTGTACGGATAGTTGGAAACTTACGAAGATACTCTTCATGTGCTACTTCTTCAGGCGTCAACTGCTTTTCCTTTTTCTTACCTTTCTTATTTGACTTCAGGCCACTTTCTTCATTAGAATGCTTTTCCTTTTTCTTACCTTTCTTATTTGACTTCAGGCCACTTTCTTCATTAGAATGCTTTTCCTTTTTCTTACATTTCTTATTAGACTTCAGGCCACTTTCTGATGAAGAATCTTCTTCCTTTATCTTTTTGAATTTTCTAAGCATTCGCCTCAGCTTCTCTTCATCAACTGAATCTGAATTAGAATCCGAACCACCTTTTTCTCTCTCTTAACCTCAGCTTTAATCTTCCTTTTTTTGGCTCTCGATCACTAACTTCATCAGACGAAGAATCAAAATCAACTTTAGGTTTCTTCTTACTATAATCTTCTTCATCAATTAAATCTGAATTAGAATCCGAACCACCCTTCCTTTTTCTCTTTACCCCAGCCTTAATCTTCTTTTTTTTGGCTTTCGATTACTAACTTCATTAGACGAAGAATCATAATCAACTTCGGGTTTCTTTTTACTATGATCTTCCTTGGATAAAATCCTTTTACGCTTAACATCTTCACACACAGAAGCTTTCACCTTAACTTCAGGCTTAGACCTTAAAACGGGGACTTTTGAATGTACCTTATGCTTGTCCTTAGGAATATCTGCCTTATCCTTCTTCTTCGGAAGCTCAGATGAAGCATTCAATGCCTTGTCCTTATCCTTCTTCTTCTTCGGAATATCTGGCTTATCTTTCAAAACAACATTCAATGCCTTGTCCTTTTGAAACAAAGCCTATAGTTGATCAAATTCAGTACTATAGTTAATCACATGAGGTTAGCTTATATAAATAAATGATCCATAATAGAATCATATGAGATTATCTAAAATCAAATGAGACTACATAAAAATCACATGTGATTCTACTTTGAATCTCATGTGATTCTGCTATGAATCTCATGTGATTCTGCTTTGAATATCATGTGATTCAGTTTGAATCTCATGTGATTCTGTTTTGAATCTCATGTAATTCAGTTTGAATCTCATGTGATTCAGTTTGAATCTCATGTGATTCATTTTAAATGCAGTGTAAAATCTCTTGGAATAACAAATTAAACGAACCTCTTTCTAGGAATTTTCTTTTCTTTTGTCCTTACTCACAACAACAGATGAAGCAATACCATTTGGTTTGTCTTTCAAAACAACATCCAACACCTTGTCCTTATGAAGCTCTTCCATATCATTACTTTTACCAACAGACGGCGCCTTATTATTTGTCTTATACTTTAGAAGCATAGTCTTACGCCTTTCCTTAACAACATTCGGCGCATAATTCTTTCCATCCCCAACCGGCTTATTCTTCGCAACAGCCAACACACTCTCCTTGACCACCTTAGCCGGATCATCTTGGACATTAATCTTGTCCTTAGCCACATCAACCTTGTATGCAACTACATTAATCGCCTTATCTGCAACTACATTAATCGCCTTATCTGCAACTACATTAGACGGTTTAACGGCATCAGCCTTATACTTATCAATCTCAATAACATCAGGCACTTTATCAGTCTCCTTTGGGTTATCCAACGCCTTAGATTTCTTAACAGTCTTACGCTTAAGCTTTAAACAATCCTTCACAACAACCGGCTTTTCCTTCACAACATCCGGCTTTTCCTTCACAACAGCCGACTTTTCCTTCACAACATCCGGCTTTTCCTTCACAACAGCTGGATTTTCCTTCACAACAGTCGGCTTTTCCTTCACAACATCCGGCTTTTCCTTCACAACATCCAGCTTACCAATTGACTTTTCAATAACAACAGGCTCCGTATCACTCTCTTTTACAACTTGACCAGTGACCGGATTATATTGAGATACCGGCTGTGGGCTAAGAACTATATCACCAGGTTGATTTAACACCCTTTCACTCATCGGAACCCATATACTCTTAGGAGAATCACTTTTACTGGTAACCTTAGATTTACGACCAATACGCCCCTTAACACCTAACATGAAACAAAAAAATATAAAAAACCATTAGTAAACCAAAAAAACACAACCACTACTTATTATCCAAATCATCAATAATTGAAAAGAATCCAAAATAAGCAAACTAAGAACCTAAAAACCTAAAAAACTAAATAAGCACAAAATAAGCAACAAACACTGATAATAAACATAAAAAAGTGAATAAGCACAAAATAAGCAAAACAAATTGATTAAAAACAAAAATAAATGAAGACACAAACAAATGTATACCAGAAGACGATTGAGGCTTATTTAACAATAAGCAACAATCTAAAAACCTAAAAAACTAAATAAGTATAAAAAATAAGCAAAATACCCAAAATAAGAAAATAAGTAACAATAACCTAAAAACCTAAATAAGAAATATCTATTGTCCAACTACTAACACACAAAATAAGCATACAAAAAATAAGCAACAAAAGAAAGTATACCAGAATCAAGGTTTTGAGGCTTATTTTGACTGAAATCCGGCAAAGACGATTTGGTCGACTTAGCCCCCTTAAATGCTTTTATCTCGTCTCTAATGTCCATTGATTGTCATAACTTTTGATTAAAATCAATTAGGGTTTGATTTGAAATCAGTTAGGGTTTGATTTGGGGGTGGGTAGTAACGGTTAGTGTGTGTGTGTTTTGGGGGTGTGTAAGAAATGAAATGATTCACCGGAGTGTGTTTTGGGGGTGGGTGGTTAGGGGTGAGTAAAATTACAAAAATGTCCCTAAGTGAATAATAAGTGATGAATGTAGACCGTTGAAATGGATTTAGATCAAGGGCTCAGATTGAGCGTTTTGTTCTTTTGTTAGGAATTGTTCCTTATGGAACTTTTCTCCTCTATTGTATACTGAAATCAAAGATATTGAGATGTGTATAATGATTGTAATTAACCAATAAAGCACAAGCGAAACATATGGAGACTATCAATAGTCAACACATAACCTAATTACAAAGATACAATATTTATCACTGGTTCTACTTCCTTTTACAAGCATATCTAGGATGGAGATAGTAGCCTAAACTAAGAAAGAATCATGCACCAATGATTGCACAATCGATCCTCTAAAAGAGAAGAATGAGGTATCTTACGATGCTTCGTTTGATGTTCTTAAATGTTGATCTTTATTTTATTTTGATCTAGAAGATATGTAAGAAGGATACACAAATGGTCTTTGTGGTGTTAGTAAATTACGGGTTTAGTTTGTCATCGCTTATGATTAAACTTTTCTTTTTGTTATAAGAGTTTGATGATGTTCTTGGTTGTAACGTGAAAGTATTTGAAAAGGTCCCCAATACAATTCTGGTAAGTTGCAACTCATGGGTCAAGTCGCTCTAGCTTTGTAATTAATAACTGTGAAATCTCTAGTGATTTTTATCAAGCTCAATGAGCTTTGCATGTTGGTCGGTGGAGTTCAAGATTTAAGTGTCATGTCATCCAAGATGACTCATGTTAGGATTTTCTTGTTTATAAAGAAAAATTGTGGTGTTTAAAACTGTGACTAATTATGTGCCTAAATAAATTTGGCAATAAGTTATTGGTATAAATTTGGCAATAAGTTATTGGTTTGTAAAGAAGTTTGTGTATGCTCTCACCAATAGGTTACACAAATGTTTAAGCATACCAATTAAATATTTCAATCAATGCTCATTAAAAAACATATATAAGTAAAACATCCATCATAGAAAAAATGTGTTTTGGAGTTGCGGTTGCAAATTTTATCCTTAAAAGATGTAAATATATACTTTGTGCATTCTATTGTATGTTATAATTGTAATCTAAAATAGAACACGGTGAATGAATCTTAGGATGTGTGTGATGATTTTTATAAACCCTAAAAGCTTAAGTGAAAATTTCAGAAATGATCATTAGAAATGTTTTGAAAATTGGGTCTTTAATTAATCCGGTCGAGTCACCGGATTACCGGTTCAACCACTGGGTCAACCCGGTCCTCCACAAAAAAACTTATATTGTAAAATACGTAGAGGGGGGAATGAATACGTTTCCGTTTAATAACTTAAATATTTTATATCAAATTACCGATCAATTGAGACGCAATATGTGAAGTGTCAACAATCGATCTATAACTACTAGAGCATATCATAAGCTCAATCACAATATAAGCTTCAAACTATGACACAGTCACAATCCACACAATATACGACACGATCATAATCTACACAATATCAGCAATGATTCACACAAATATAAACATAATCCAAATATAAAAGTAAAGCAATAAATGCAAATAAAAACATAAAGAGATAAGTAAAAGGGAATGCAAATTGGACACGATGATTTATAGTGGTCCTCTTCGCCCTACTCCACTCCCCGAGTACCCAACTCGAGAGTTATTTTACTAGTCAACAACCTCTCTTCACAACGGAGAAAACCTTACAACGTTGCTTACATTATTTTTCGACACTAAGCTAGATGTCGAGTCCTTCTTCGGGTACAACCAAACCCGTAATGTTTTATGATCCAACATAACAAACCTTGCATTTTAAGGGCTAAACACGTAAACCGCGCCGCTTATATATTTTTCTGACACTAAGCTAGATGTCGAGTTCTAATCTTAACTAGAACGAATGTACCACTAGACTAATGTATTTTATGGACTAGATACTAATCGACTCACACATAACTATTCCGCTCTTACACACTTGCCGGATCTAACAACTACACAAGTTTAGAAGACATGGACTCGATCTATATGTAACAAATGTTAAGAATGAACTAACTACTCTATTACACATCGTATCTTGATGATTACATGTGTTCTTCTCTTGTAATTGAATAGAAGGTTGATTGAATCACATTTAAACAAGATTAAACAAGTTTAAATGATCAAAGATAGGAAGATATAGAAAGGGATTTAGAACAGAAAGAAGTGTGTGTTAAAGGGTGTGAAATAGTTGGAAACAATCCACTATTTATAGGCAAACCAGAGGAGCGTCAAAACGTTAGTTGGTCCCTGATTTATTGGATGGTCCCGAATATATTAAGGATCGGCTAATAAATTTGAGGGACCTTCCCAACAAACGCTTTCGTTTTTGTCTTTTTATGGTGAAATGTTTATTTGGTGAAGATTGTATCTGTCTTAAGGGGAAAAACCAAATTTTAAATATTTATTCAAATAAAATATTTCTTATAATTACAAAAATATTTTGTCTAGTTTATTTTTGTAAAAAGGTTTTTGTTACATTTGTAAAAATATAACGTTTAAGACAAACTTATTTCTTTGATCATCCAACAAGCTTAAAGTTTGTTTGTTCATACCTTTAGTGATTCACGTCGGGTGCAAACTTATATCTCTGTTAAAGCAGACTTGAGACGTCGAGAGATGTTGACGATGAATGCATTGATGATTTGTGATTATGAGTAACTTGCGCACTTTACGTTATGGATTACAAGTTATATGTTTGTCATCACGAAAACACAAAGAGACTGTATAGATTAAATATAGTAATATTTGCACTAACAATCTCCACTTTTTTTATGATAACAAAATTTGTAAACTATAACTCAAAGTAAAATGTAAAAGTTATTCGTTTACACTCCTTCTTCCCCTTTTATCAAAGCAAAAAGGATAGTCGTCAATGTAGAGAGAAGAATCTGATGAAATAATCGCTCCCAAAACACTTCCTACCAATAGGCGAGATTTCTACTACACTATCATTCCCCTCATTTCTACAATCACTATGTTGGTAAAATGGCGAGCTTGCATCATCCCCAATGAGTCTTGCTCCTATCATCATGATTTAAACTACTCCACGATGTATACCTAAATATTTTTGAGCTCCCCCTAGCTCATTGCATCCTCTTGATTATAAAATTCCTAGCATAGACTCTAGCGGATCCATGGATCAAATTCATTGCAAACGCTTAACCTACATCAAGGGTTAGTTTTGTGCAATAAAATATATAACATAATAGGAGTATCATTATAGGGGTTAAATACACATAGCAAGATATGTGCAGACGCGTTAATGATTGCAAATGTAATGAGTTTGACATTTGCAAAAGCTCCCCATCGGTGTATGCTCCTCCTTGTTAGGGGTACCAAGGAATCGTGCTACAAAACAAAGTTAGTAGACAAGTTCACATATATATAATTATGATGATAGTTATATATAAATAGCAAGATGCTATCAGGGGACAAGACATTTTCAAAGAAAATTTGAAACTAAACACATGCAATCATTATTTTAGTAACAACAACATAAATGATAAAATAAAAGGAATCAAGACATATGGTTAAAGGTCAAGATATGAATGTATTTAAGAACCAATGATAAAATTCGACCGATACATGCATAAGAACCAAGACGCATGCTTAAGCACTAAGAGTTGACTGACACCCTAGAGTTGACCGACACCCTTTGGTATAATTGTCTAACCAATCACACCAACTTTAATAAACAAGAACAAAATTCTTTTATTGATTGACACACCACTATTATGAGAGTGACTTCTTCCAATGTGTCATTTAATTAAGGAGTAATAACATATTTTGAACGACATGTTCCTTGTGGTATCATTATCTACCAAATATAATGGTTTGGATTCGGATAGAATTTCACCAAGAATTGTATTGAGAGATCCCTAAATTCTCAATGTTTCTTTGTTAAGCATTATGTATGTTTTTCATGTTTGGGGTGTTTCATAGGAAAACATCATCGTAAGATTTTAGATCGAACTAAATGTTGATGATAATGATGATTTGTTGGGAGGACATACTCTAAATGTGTTCTTAGAGAGGAGTTTTATAACATTTAAAGGTAGAAGAATGTCATTTAATATCTTGACAAGACATGTCAAAATATATACTTGAAACGAGTTATATTGTAAAAAAAAAGTTAGATAGAGGTGAGAATGATATGCACTTGGGTGTAAATGAAAGAGATTACATAGTGGGGAAGGATGAGCGAGAATGAAGAGGGAAGGTGTTGACAGAAGGTTGGAAAGGAAGGTTAGGTTTAATGTATCGTTTGCACTTACAATGGCACACATGCAATGTTAAAACGATGTGCATGGGATCCTAACAAGACAAAAGTGGATATGTGAAACAAAGTGGTAGTTCTTTCATGGCGATGACATATAGGTGGTAAGTTCTTTTACAATGAAAGAAAAATGAAAGACTCAACAATGTGGTGACTCGATAACACTTGAAGCTTGAATATCTTCTTTGTGTTATTCACTTGCTATAAAGTGGAAATGATTGGATGATTATATAGAAAGTGTGAATGTTTTTGAGGAGATAATTTAATTGGTTTAGAAGTTTTTCGTTGAATAGCAGTGGCAAGAGGAGAATGAGGTGTTTGGATTAAACAAAAATGTGTATATGGTTTTCTCATGTGACGAATTTTGTAATGGAGTGACTTTTTTATTTTCATTTCATAAATTAAAATTACTTAAATATTTCGAATGAAATAATTAAGTTGTCACAAAATGTAGGAGGAAATTTAATAGTAACCAGACTATTAGAAGTGAGAAGACTATCGAAAGTGAAAAGACTATTAGAAATGAGAAGAAACGTTTACGAGATGTGAGGACCAACATTTGTATATGAGAGGATTTATTGTGTAGTGATAGACTGTGAGTATAGCTATTGTAAGGATTGTGTTTGAGGATGAGACGTATTTTATTATGAAATTCACTTGACTATTGAGAATGTAGGCAAAGATGCTTATGAGTGTCGGGATATGAGGATGACCCGTTGATTTATAGAGAGACATCAAGTTGGGCATAGGTTTGTGCATCATGAAAGGTGGTTCAAAAAGAAAGGTATGAATAGTGAAGACTCTATGTGTACGTAGTGTTTCCCTCCCACTTAATCCATGCTCATCCGGATATAAGGTGTGGAAAAATAAAGATAAATAAAGAAGATGTAGGTTCCCGATTAATACTTTACTTCATAACACGATTCAATCACGAAAACTAGAAAAGAGAAAGAGATGCGATGGTGTAGAGAGAGAGAGAAAAGATTTTTGATATATGAAAACTAGATCTTTTCTAAAAAGAAAATATCTATATATATTTAGATATTTTTAGAAAATATCTAAATATATATATACCTCTACACATTTAATGTGACGCGTGGGATATTTAACTAGGATCCGGGCTCGGGTTTTGTTTAGGATTAAACCCGAAACATATACAATATTAGATTAACTATCGAGCCCGATTCCCAATATTTCCTATTACAACGTTAACTAATTGATTGACCGAGACTTAAATACATAATGAACGAACTTCATGTTCGACTCAATATTTTAAGGCTAACAGATAGGACCCTGTAATCGAATCAATGAAGTACTTTTGTTATAAGTGTCCCTTAATTTCTTTCTAGACTCAGTGTGAGAATAAGCTGTAATTACTCACTCACACTGATAAACACTTAGACTATATTTATATCCAAATAGGGGGAGATTGTTGGGCCAATTTCATTGCCCATTGATCTTTCACTTGGGATTTGAATACAAAATAACCTAAGTATAAATATCCTTTAACAATTCAAGGTCACTGAGTGAATAGTCGCTCAATGAGTTACCTTCAAGATGCACAACCTGAGTCTACAAGAAAGACTCTAGCATTCAGTGAGGCGGTACTCAGTGAATGAAGCCTGAGCCAAAGAAGAAGGTGATGGGTTCAGTAAGTTATGACAATAAACTCACTGAGCCCCATACGATCTCCAACAACTAGAAGACCTTGAAGACAAGAGACTGAAGAATAGGCAGGATAGTTTAAAAGCAGATAAGTCCAAGCTCTTATCTCCTGAAGTCAACCTATCCTGAAGAGAGTATAAGATAAGTTCAGTGTCAGGAACTGAACTTGGAAAGAGTATTTGTCCCATACTTAAAATAGATATTGTAATAGGGACAAGGCAGTACAAATGTACTAACCTATTAGATCTGTGATAAGTGCTCAACACCTATATAGGTGTGACCCTACCTAGGTAGTATAAATAGAACTCTTGTAATGGAGTAGATGAAAAGTTTGTGCATTCAAAGTCGTATCTTTCACAAACACACATCTACTCCTCCAAATCTACTAAGTCCTTAAGCAAGCTCAGTTGGTTAGCATAGTAGTTAACTTTGCATAATACTTTAGGTTTATGCAAAGTTATTAGTGAGGAGATCACACACACACACATTGTCATTCGATCCACAGTGTAGTTCCGCATACAATGGGGTATAATTCTTAATAAAAAGAGTTAAACGTTGAAAAGTTATTTTTGTGTCTTTTACTTACGAGCTATATTTACGTACAAAAATCTTTTCAAACAACAAACTGTTTTTTCTTTACTTGCTAGCCATGAGTTAGTTAATGATAACTTTGTAGTTATTGTTCACTAACTAAGTGGGAACAACAAGTGGTATCAGAGCCTCAGGTTTGTAAAACTTACTTAACACTAATTTACTTAAGTTTTTAAAACCTAGATCCTTAAATGGCTGCAGTAAATGATGTACCCCAGCTAGTTGACAAAAAGGGAGGTAGCTACGCTGCTATTGCTCCTAAACTAGAGCCGGGAAAATTTAATAAGTGGAAAAAGCGAATGCTTTGCTACTTAGCGGGAATGGAACCCTATTACTTAAAATGTATTAAGGATGGTCCATTTCAGCCAAAAACAGCTGAAGGTGATGCTAAGCCTGAGTCCCAATGGACTCCAGATGAGAGGAGGGTGGTCGTTCAAGACCAGCGCCTTAAAAGCATCATTATGTCATGTCTACCAGATGACATAATGGAATCTGTCATTAGTTGTGTTTCAGCGAAAGAAACATGGACTGACTTGGTTCACAGCTTTGAAGGTCCCTCAGATACCAAGGAAAATAGGATCATGGATCTGAAACTTGAGTATCAAACTTTTAAGGCAAGGCACTCCTCCATCAAACTCTTAGTCAAGTAGTTCAAAATCTACCAAGCAAATGACCTGGTTTGGACCCTGTAAACATTATGGGTTAAGAAATCATCTCTATGATGATTTATACTCAAAACCAAAGTGCTATACATGTGGATCCGATGACCATTTAACCAAAGAACACACATAACAAGTTATTGTTAAGAAAACATTGACCAAGCTTAAGGCCCAGTCATCTGTGAATCCCTCAGCTAAGAAGGCTCCCATGATTCCAAAGCCTTCTAAAGAGTGTAAATATTATGGATTCAATGACCATCATTCTGATAATTGTGAATACTACCCTGAGTGTGAAGTATGTGGTAGTGTTGCTCATGAACCAGCTGACTATCCAAAGAAGCATCCCAACAACAAGAAACCAATAATTGATAACAAGCGATCCACTAAACCCACTAAAAAGTGGGTTCACAAAAAAACTAATCTATGTGAATTGTATGTGCATGATTACCTAAAGAGGTCTGTATGGTATCTAGATAGTGCCTGTTCTAGACACATGATAGGGGTTAAACAACATCTGCATAGATATTCAAAGGAGTCTGGTCCTAAAGTGGTATTTAGAGATGACTCTTCAGGTGATATAGAATGATATGGCTCAGTCAACTGTAATGGAATCACTTTCACCAGGGTTGCTTATGTGAATGGTCTAAAACACAACTTAATCAGCATCAGCCAACTGTATGATGCTAACTTCAAAGTCTTATTTACAAAGACTTAGGGAACCATTTTCAATCAAAATGATGAAGTTGTACTCATTTCTCCTAGAAGAAGAGATGTCTACATCATTGATATGTCATCTTATAATAAATAAAGCAATACTTGTTTCTTTGTCAAAGCATCACCAAGTGTTAATTGGCTCTGGCATAAGAGACTATCTCACCTCAACTTCAAAAACATAAACAACCTTACAAAACACAACCTTGTCTCTGGCCTTCCCCCTCTGACCTTCTCGAAAGACAAAAACTGCTCAACATGTGAGAAAGGGAAGCATCACAAAGCATCATTCAAAACCAAGAGATTATTTTCCATCAACAAGTGCTTACATCTCCTTCACATGGATTTGTTTAGACCTGTCAAATCTCAAACCATCAGCCACAACAAATATACCCTGGTCATTGTAGATGAATACTTAAGGTATACGTAGGTATTTTGCCTCAAGAAGAAAAGTGATGCAACTGATTGCATCATGACTTTTATCAAAAAGATGGAAAACCTTAATGAAGTAAAGGTAAAGGAGATGAGAAGTGATAATGGAACAGAGTTCAAAAATCACAAGCTAGAAGAATTCTGTGATGAAAAGGGTATATCTCAGAAATTTTCATCTCCTTATACCTGTTGGAAATCGTTATCTAAATAACCTAATATTACATAAATATTAAACGAGCTACGTAGTGATCTAATACATATAACAATTATAATTAACATAAAATATAAACAGAAAACTTACCGAATAGCAACCAAGCTACGTGAAGATTCAAAGACTTCTTCGAGTACACGCATGTGTGTGATACATGCTAAACCGAAAAACCCTTAAGTTACTAAAGTAAGTAACCTCCACGCAGTTCGTACACTACACGTCAACCAACATCACCCGAATGCTAGTTCCACGAACCAACGATCAAGAATACGTCAAGTAGTTGAAAAAACCAAAAATCCCTAAAAGGGTATTCATAGAGTTTGACTACTAGGAGAAGAGAAAGAATAGAATGAGAAAAATTATGAGATCTAGGGATCCTCTATTTATAGTGTTAGGATTAGGGTTACATAGCTTTGGGAAAAAGCTACCTAATCTTGACACTTTGGTCCCTCTTTCTTTCCATCCATATGGCCGGCCACCATAAGTTACCAAACACCCCTTGGTGTTGACTTTTTGACTTTTCTAATATTTATGGTTAATTACATTTAATTACCCATTAATTAAAAAGCCTTACAGTTAATTATTCATAAACGAACTAATTAATGATCGTTAGTATTCTATCATTGGAATATTAATATACATAATAAATATACACTTATATTATTATATATATTAATCGAGTATTAATACATATATAACAAATATACGCTTATATTATTATATATATACTAATAGAGAATGTGTCGAGTTAGAAAACTATTGGTTTAAACATATAAACTTTATTTTCTACTTCCGATGATTTTGTGATTGTTATTGATAAAACATGGATAGATCGTAAAATATAAATAAACGTTTTTACGGTTTATTTGTATTAAGAATCTCTCCCATTTTGTTGATGACAAAACATAAAATTGTTAGAAGTAAAGAGTAAAATTTATAAGTTTTGAATTGAATTTTTACTTCCTTCTCTCACTTTTTGTCGAAACAAAAAGAGCGTCGAAGAAAAACTAACAAAAATATGCAATGATTAATGAGAAAAGGAAATATGAGGTGAACCGAAATGAATCGGGTCAAATGAAACAATATATGTAGTGATTCGAATTGAATCGAATGTTATGCTCCCCCTTGATGAAAGCTCCCCCTTAATGAGGGCGTTAAGAATTCCAAATAGATTTTCAATGATACAAAGAAAATGTTAGTGAGATGATACTAAATGTGATTATAAGCTCCCCCTGATTTGGAGAATCCTTACGCAAGATAGAGGTTAATTCTAAATTTCACAAAAATAATAGAAAAATAATTAAAATTCTGTACACCCAGTTCACCCGGGTCCTCTGGAAAAAGGTTCCGGCCTTTTCTTGTAGAAGGGAACCTGGTGACCTGAACATGCAGACATTATTTTCCTATTTTAATGAGGATAACCAATGATTTAAACATACTTAAAAGAGATCAAACATAAATTATCACAATCATAAATAACACGAGAACATAGAAATGATAGGAGCATTTAGTAATATATGGAAGACACAATCATGAAAACATTACAATATATTAGTAAACTTTTAACCATGAAGTAAAACATATGATGTTCGTAGTTGATAATAATTTCGAACACGAAAAAATAAAATCACGACCTACTTCTAAATATTAAAATAACTAGCTACCCTATCAAACTACCATGGTCCTTAATGCTTGCAAATACTATCTTGTGGTTTTTGGTTTGTGAGGTTAGTGAGGTGTTCAAGGATGTGATGAAACATGAAACTCATTTCATCCCGAACCTCATGGATGAGGGGTTTGAGTGTGCTGGAAATGGTCACAAGTGTGTTCTCGAGAAGGTGGAATGGATGACGTTTGGTCAATCCATAAGGATTGATCAAGTGGTATGAAGGTTTGTGGTGGTGCAAGATGTGATCGAAAAGGTGGTATAGAGGGTGTTTGGGAGGTTGAGATGATGGTAGGAGGGTGTGATGATGAAGGAGGTAGTATTTGAGAGGTAGTGGTGGTAGTATGGCTTGTAAATCCATTTTGTGCATTTTGGAGTGCGGTTTCTATGTCATTGGACAAATCTTAAAGTTAGCCAAGCTCTTCAACGATTTGAGCTCAGGTCATGAAAGGTTCTGATAGGGCGCTAAGTCTACCATTTCTCCTAGTGAGACTAGTTGGTGGAAAGAAGGATTCAATCTTCATGTGATCGGTAAGTGGAAGAGGTTGGTTAGTGATTTGTTTGAGTGTGGAAAGCGGTGGTGGATTAACACATCTTGGAGGCAAGTCTTCAAGTGTGTTTAAGTATGGGTGTGGTGAGGTTGGTGGAGTGGTGAAAATAAGTTCTCGAGGTGTTAAGGGTGAAGGTTTATTTGGTTGTGAAGCAAGTGTGTTATCCCAAATATTATTGTTATCCCAAATATTATCACTTCACAACAATAAGAATAAGCAAAAAGCTAGAAAAGAGAGAAAGGAATTGAAGATTTATTAAAGAGAGAAAGTAGAGGTGGATGATCTTTTACACATATGAAAACACACACATAAAATGACCAACACCCTCTCTATGGGTGGAGAGGGTCCTTATATACCCTATGCCTTCACTTATGGTGCATGGGCTTTCTATGGGCCGGGCTTGGCTTCTCATGGGCTTTGAGCCCTTCACATAGACATTACTAGTTTATATTCCAAGCCCACTTAACCCGACTAGCCTATTACTTAACAAGACTAATAAGATCGATAACATTCTTGTTTGACTTATATAAATTAAGGCTAACAATTATCCACTTCACAACAATAAGAATAAGCAATAAGCTAGATAAGCAAAAAGAGACAGGAAAGAATGAAAGATTAGATTAGAGAGAAGGAAAGAGTTTGGTATGGTTATACACACACAAATGGAAACCAACACCCTCTCCATGTGTGGAGAGGGTCCTATTTATAGTCTCATACCCACATAAAGTGTATGGACTTTCTTCTTGGGCCGGGCTTGGCTTATCTTGGGCTTTGAGTCTGAAACATGGACAATATTATATTACAATCCAAGCCTATTTAACATGTCTAGCCTATTACATTACAAGACTTAATCTAAACAAAGATGACCGTAAACATTCATGTTTGACTTCTAGAAAATAAGGCTAACAATCTCCCCCAATGTTGAGGTCTTCTTTGATCTCCCCAACGTTGACGTTCTTGATGGAGGTTATCTTGATTTGACTTTATCTTCTCTAATGTTGAAGATATGACGTTTGAGCTTTGCCTTATTTGGTCTTGTCCTTGTCTTTTCTTGTTTGTAATGGCTTTGTTCATTCATGCTTAAAATGACCGATGACATTCTTTTGGTGTCATTTATGTGATCTTGATCTTGAGCCTTCATCTTTTGACTTTGAGTTCTTGAGATCTTTCATCTTGCATCATACCCTTGACTTGAATCATCTTGATTTAACTTTCTTGATTAACTTGTGCTCTTGACCGACATACTCATACTTATTGCGTTATTGTTTGACTTATATAACATAAGGCTAACAATCTCCCCAAAATACGATTCTTGATTTGACTTTGAAGATCTTTGAGGAAGTTTAGGATCAACAATCTTGATGCTAATTGATTGACTTTTAGAGCTCGCGTATGAGTATGCGGTAATGAATCCGACTTTGCTAGTACATGGTTGCAACACCGACGTTTGAATCTGCATTTAAAAGGTTAGTGATAAACAACAGATATGGACGAACGTTTCTTTGTCACTTCGTCGAATACGGTTGCATGTGATCAGGTAGATTTAAATAATCTCCTTGACAGGGTTTCCAGCTCAAAGCGTAGGATCTTCTAACACAGATGTATTAGATTCACCATGCTTGCTTGTTCTCATTACCGAAACGTCTCAAAGCAGACAACACGGTAAGAGTGAATCAGATAGTTACTATCTTTCTGATTAAGTCGTCAATTCATTTACTGGACCAAAATCGATATCCAGTTATCACAAGCTTGATTCATATAGAATCTTGCAAGTCACCTACCGCAGAGCTGTTTGAGGTTGACTCTGGAAGGATTTCCATTCGTCACTGTGAATACTAAAGAGTATCACTTTGAATGTTTTGGCAAGATCTCAAGGATAATGCGTAGGACTCTTTGTTACAGCTTGTGAACTTTATGGTGTTCAACAAGTGTATTTTGACATTGTTTCCTAATGAGATTTATAATTTGATCTCTTCTGGCTCTAGACTCGATTTGTGCACTTTGGTTTTAGTAATCGGAGGCTGGAGCGGACTGCCACCTATTCAATATCAACAATCTCGGAGTAAGATATCAATAGATAACGTGTGTATCTCCGTGACAAATGATACAAGTTTCTTTTGAGAGAAACTCGAATGGCTGGGAAGGGTTGTGCATTGCATCACTGGGTCCATGGCGGCTTTCTTCAATACCAACAATCATCTTTGTGATTTTGATAGATTATATATTGACCCGGTTTTTGCCTAAGGTGTTTGGAGGGCTGCTTTCTTTTCACCCTTTATCCATACTTTTCTTTTTCATTCTTCAACCCCTTCAATGCTTACCAAGACGTCATCAATAACACCTTGTTGTGATTGTTCCAGTGTTAGCCCAACCTTAGTCGGTATTATTCCCTTATTCTCATTCATCTCCAATCATACCTAAGGACTTCTAGTCTAACAATGGAATGTCCTTAGGTAGATCCCTCCGGTTCTGGTTGGATCATAGGACTTATACCTAACCTTAACCACCTTATAACTTCATCGACGTTGTAAGATTAATTGGTTGTTAGGTATAGAGATCGAACCATAAAACCATTGATACAGACATTTTGAAATACTCCCCCTACACATGTGCATCGAGATTCGAAATTATTTTGCACACGAAAGAAAAAGTTGCACTTAGAGTCTTAAAGATCACATTCTTCTATATCACATTTTAATTACATTTTCTCCCTTTATTTTAAATAATAAAACATTTAGTATTTGAAATACCAATTGATTAAAATTTATGACATGAAAAATTCCATAGGGAGAAAAGTTATACCATGTTAGTGCATGAATTCATTTTTCTGATAGCTCCCCTTCAACACAGTATGTGGGATACCATTAATTTTTTAAAACTTGACATTAGAAGGAAAAAATGATATGAAACCATAAATATGTTAAAGAGAGAGTGAGATGCCTTAGTGAACAATGTATACTAGTAATTGACATTATAATTTTCATATTTTAATTTCACGAAATGTTTTTGGATACATTAAATTGACATTTATGAGATGTACCCAAAAGACATTAAAATGCTTTGTTTTAAAAGTTCCCTATCAAAATTTGATCCACATAAAATGACATTGTAAGTACCACACTTTTTTTAAATCCATTTAAGAAAGGGTGTGTTGAACACACAATTTTAACAAATACCACTTTTTATGGAAAGATATCATAAATTATATTGTTGACAATTTGACATTGAAAGTTCTTTTTGAAAATTGTGTTCAACGGTTTTGAAAA
The DNA here is from genome assembly GCA_026074375.1 of Tanacetum coccineum. Classification (NCBI taxonomy): domain Eukaryota; kingdom Viridiplantae; phylum Streptophyta; class Magnoliopsida; order Asterales; family Asteraceae; genus Tanacetum; species Tanacetum coccineum. Next base: position 16,992 of record BQNB010015984.1, read on the forward strand.
CCATGATAGAAGACTTCTCTTCTATTTGTAGAGTAAGTGCACTAAAGCGTACACTTCCCTATTACATTCGGGTCCGAGTTATGCACTGAAATGTACATAAGTCATAGAGAAAAATTTAGAAATGACATGTTTTGAAAAGTTTGAACTCTTGCTCGAACTTCATTTACACATCCGTGTCAATGTTAATCGACATTTCTAGGTACGTAAATGTTATCGAATCTAAGAGACATGTCGAGAAGATTCTTTTTGGTATTTTTGAAATTTTTTGATTTTATATTTCGTTTTTCTAGATTTTATATTTTTGTATTTTCTTTTTCTTGGTTTTATATTTTTTTGTATTTTCTTTTTTCAAAAATATTTATAAATCAAAATAAAGAGAAAAACAAAAATATATATACGTCGAAGTTTCCATCAGCAATGACAGTTGTTTCTAGAGTTGAAGTAGATGAAGTTGAATCAGGTTGTTGTTGACGTTTATCGGATGCATCAGCAGTAGTAGCAGCTGAAGTTGAAACAACTTATTCTCTCCATTGAAATATTCGTCGAACAAAGGACCGAATAGACTTTTCAACTCTATCATTGATGTCATGACTATCATATCTGCTTTAGGAGCTTCTGTTGAGACTGTGGTGCAAGGCTTGAACCGTTTTGTTCAAACGTCATTTTGTTGATCAGTTTTGAATCTACTTCAACACTGGTTTCTGATATCATCTTTTTCAGCAACCACAATTTGAGATTATCTGGCTTGACATTGCTTGATGTACCTGCACTTAAGTTAAAACTTTGTTCCTTTTGAACATTGATTGATGTACCTGCACTTAAATCCAGAGTTTATTTGCTTTTATGAATATTAGGGATATCTACATTTGAACCATGTGCGGGTTCATTGTCATCCTTGCTTATATAAGAAACGAGTATCTTTCCCGTAGGAACCCACCTAAGACCAACAATTTTGAAAATTCTACCCGTGGGTTTCCACCTAAGATCAGATCTAGGAGATGTTTTCTCATACACAGCGGAAGTCTTATTGTGAGAAAATCTATGTCCTGTGGATATCTGCCTTACAGGTTTCTAAGTATGACTCTTTTGTACTACGAGTTTGTTACTGTTTCTAGTCTTATGGGATTGACTCTTAGCATGAGAATTCACTTCTTTTAGAAATGTTGTTATGCAAGCATCATGATTTGCATTAAAGACACACTTTTGACATGTTGAACAAACAAAGTGTTTGGAATCTGAGAAAGAATTAGAGTTCTTAGAGCGATCTGCTACGGGCACAACCGCTATCGTTATGCAGCTACTCTTAGATACAGGCAAACTCCTAGTTGAGTGATTTGTGCTCCTAGGTTTTGGTTTGCTATCATCAGCAGTGCTTTGAAATCTAGCAAAAGGTATCATACTAGTTTTTGAATTCCTATCTCTTTCTTGTGTCTTTTTCCTAGCTTCATCTAGATAGTGATTATGAACCATGTTATTTGAACTAAATCTTGGCATGTTCTTAGAACCATTCATAGATTCGCTAGATGCAATCATATGATCAGGTTTTGCAAGAGCGGATTCTCTTCTCTTAGGAAAATAGTGTTGAGTTACTGGTCTTGACAAATTGTTATTCACATTAACTTAGGAGGTAAACCGTGGTTTTGACATTTGAGGCCTTTAAGATTTAAATGCATTCGGTTGTCTAACAACTAATTGGTTTCTTAGTGATTGTAAAATCGCTTTCTCCAAGACTGATGTTTTAGCAAACTTAGTATCTACACTATTTCCTTTTAACTTCCTAAAGTCATTTTTTAAGCAGGAATTGCAAGAACCTTTTCCTGAATCTGAGCTTTTAAATCAACATTATTAGCAAGCAAAGAAGTTGTCTGTTCTATAGTCTTAGATCTCGTTATTTTAATAGAATCATACATATCTTTGTAATGCTTTTTCAAGGTCTCATTTTCCTTAAGTAATTTAGCCACACTATGTTCTAATTCGATGTTCATTGTTACAAGTACATCAATTTCCTTTTTAATCTTGGCTTTATTACTTGCTTCATTCAAAATTTGACCATGTTGCCCTGATTTTAAAACATGATTTTGATATTTAAGTTCAAGAGCAATACAATGTGCTTCCATTCTTGAAAAATCTTTTTAAAATTGGGCAACGGTCTTTTTGAGTAAAATATTTTCAGACACGAGAGATTGTTTTGAGTATTCAGTTGTCTGGTTATGAGGTGATGAATCAAGCAAATGACTTATAACTTGACATTCTTCAGTATGCTGGTCAACCCTACCTTCATTAATGATTTCAGGTTGCTCAGCATGCTGTTGTCCTATAGCAAAGATATTACATTCAGCAGTCAATTGTACCTCAGCCATTGGCTCTTTGTCATATATGGGTCTCATATCTGCATCATCAGCATTTGTATCATTCCCTAGCCTACTGCTGTCATCTTGCACTTTTGATTTTGTTCCACTGCTTTCTGTGATAACCAAATCAACATCTACTGCATTACCCGCATCAATCTTACTCTCTTGCGTCTGCATCTGTCTTTTATTCGCCCTATATCATACTGTCTTTGATGACGTGTTCTTTTAGCAACAGACTTCTTAACATTACCCATGTGTTGGAGTAGTGTTTCTCTGAATTGTTTAACTTCGATTCCAGTGTATTCAGCAAAATACTTGTCTGTCATTTGACTGTCATAATCCAAAGTAAACTGCGAATCGATGAACATCTGAAATTGTCTGTTAATCACCTAAAAGGCTGCCATGGATCCATCTTCTTAAAATTCGTCTTTGTCCAGTTGTTTGTGTAGTTGATCCATGTTGAGAAGCATCGTACTTGTGAAAGTCTCATTATCTTGACCAAAGACTGACATGAATGCCCGTTTGAATCCATGTTCGATGCGAGTGCCTTTTAAGTCTTGATTTGAAAGAACTTGAAGGTGTGAATGAAGAGAACGAAAATATGTTATACATCTCTCTTTTGATTTTGACATTTTATATTTTATTGCATGCACATCTTTTGTTTTTGAACACGAAGAAATTGTATCTTTCGTTTCCATTTTATATGATTTGTTGTGAAATGAATTATAGATCTTAAGTAGATAAAGTGATTTGTTGTGATTTGTTATTTGGAAAAAAAATCGTTATTAACGTTAAGGTACTTGAACTTAATTAACGATTATTAGAAATACTTGAAATACGGACTAAGGTGTAACTAATTAAAACTAAATGGCTAAAATTGAAAAGTTGTAAAACTAAAGTGAAAATTGAAAGTCTAAAAGTAAAATTGATTGAAAATAGAGGATTAAAAATAAAAATGTTTTAAAAACTAAGGTTTTATATTAAACATGTTAGTTATCAAAGGGTTGAAAGTGAAAGTTGTCTAAAGCTAAAGGTTAAAAATGAAATTTTAAAAAATTTAAACTATAGTAAAAAAAACATGCACGTATTAGGTGTCTTCTTCGTTTAGAATACTAGGGTTTCGGTTTATTTTACGGTTTTGATTCGGTGATGATTAAGCAAAAACGAACACGTCACGGTGATCGTTGAAGGACCACGATTTTAATGGTATATGTTATAAGACCCGCGAACAACGAAGTCGAAACCTGAAAAACCCGAAACAACTCGAAACAGTGTCGTTCAACCTTGTATAATTCGCCTAGTTCTCAACTGGTATAAATCGCCTTTGCTAAGGGTATAGATCGCCTAAGCCAAAGTGTATAATTCGCCTGAACTTTGTATAATTTGCCAAGGAGGATGTGGTATACTTCGCCTAGCTATTGTATAATTCACCTAATGGGACATGGTATACTTCGCCTACCTGTTGTATGCTTCGCCTTTCAAGATATGTTTAGTTCGCCTTGGATGGTATTATTCGCCTGAAACAAACAAAAAGTACTCGTACTGTTTCTTGTCTTGTTAGTAAAACTCAAACCGTCCTTTTTCTTTCTTGTCTTGTTCAATCCGTGTAAGCAGGGACAGAGCCAGGAGGTGTCCCGCGGGTGCCCGAAACACCTATGGGTTTTTTCGATGTAGTGTTAATTTTTGAGAAAAACAACGATTTTTTCCTAAATGTATCGTAAATGCACCCGGTCCATCAAAATGTGTTTATAGTCCTATCGTTTTAATGAAATATTCGTTTTAATTCACTTTTTAACTCTATTATATTACGGTTAAAAGAGATTTATGCACCCGGTCATATTTGGTCATGGTTTCGTCCCTGGTGTAAGCCAATAACAAACCCAGAAAAATAAGTTCTTTTTCAGCGAGAATAAACTAGAATATAAGCTCTTTTACAACAGTGTAAGCCACAAAACTTAACTACAAATAAGCTACAAAAGTTTGGTAATGAAAGTTTGAAGCTTTTCGTTTTGAGGCTAAGTAAAAACCTAAATAACAAGTACTAAAAAACAGTAACCTTTTCTAGAAAAATAAGCTTGTAAAAAACAAAAACAAAGAAGCTATGAAAAGTTCCAACCAATAAGCTAAGAATGACAGACAAAGAAAAATAAGCTACGATGTTAAGACTTACAAAATAAAACTCAAATAAGCTTTTAATCAAGACAAGACGTGGCTAGTAAGAAACCACAAATGCCTTGGTGACTCGTATTCTCACAAATAAGCCCATAAAAGTTTAAACAGTTACTGGTAGAAGCCCAAAATGAAATTAAGACATGAAAAATATAGTTTTGACATCAAGGTTTAAACTTTTTCGTTTGATACAAAGAAAAATCTGAATAAGAGAAAAAGAAAAAAAAGCTACAAAAATAATAAGCCGAAATAATCTAAACCAAACTACCACAACTTATCACCAAACCCACCCGTGGCTCGTGATACCAATTGTTAATAATAAGATATCACTAACTAGAGATGATCCAGATGTTGGGGAGTATGAAACAAATAAGAAGCCAAAACTTAACCCATATCACAACTAATAAGCATACCAAATAAGCTAGAAAATAGAGAGAGAAACAAAGGATGGAAGATTAGATTAGAGAAAAAGAGAAGAGTGGTGGATGATTACACACACACACAAATGTAAGAAATGGTAACCAACACCCTCTCCATGTGTAGAGAGGGTCCTATTTATAGTCGCATACCTACATGAAGTGTATGGACTTTTTTTTGGGTCGGGCTTGGCTTATCTTGGGCTTTAAGCCCGAAACATGGACAATATTAGATTACAATCCAAGCCCATTTAACCCGACTAGCCTATTACATTACAAGACTTAATCTAAACAAAGATGACCGTAAACATTCATGTTTGACTTATAGAAAATAAGGCTAACAAAGTGGTTGATTGGCAATTGGTGAAGTAAGGGATAAGGCGAGTGTTGTAGTAAGTGTTGTGGCAATGTGGTTGTTTGAGGTTTCTTGAAGTGGTGATGATTCATTAGAGGAGATGTCGATAATGCTAGTTCGAGCAATCTTCCTTGGTGGAATTCTTATGGAGGATGAGGCACTTGAAGGCATTTTGAAAGATTTTTAGAAGGTTTTAGGGCTGCAAATAACAGGTTTTTAGGAGATGAGGAAGATGGTAATTACAAGCTTGAGGTGATCTAACTTATAGGATTAAGCCATGCAAAGTAATAAAAGCCTTAACCAATACTTTGTCTCTAAAATAATCATTAGGATGATTTAAATGAAAGATAAGTCAAAACTAGCCATTGGGTAATCTCAATACAGGTATAAATTACCCAAATAAAGTGTTAGGTAAAAAGTTAGAAACCTAAAACGGCCCAAAACTTATTGTGGACCCGGCAAGCCCGATTCTCTTTGGCAAAGGGTTCTAGGATTCTGCATAAAAAGTTAGATCCTAAAACGCAACAAGGAGCTTTTAGTGTTTGTTCTTTTATCTCAAGAGTGATCTATTAGGCATTTCTAAATAGGGCAAGTATGTATTAGTGTGACAAAAGGGCCATGATCCTATAATTCCTAGATAAAACAAATGCTCCATAATCTAATATGAGATAACGCTAAAATACCATGGTAATTTAAGCAAGTTTCCTACGTACATAAATATCTGAGTTTACAAACATAAATCCAAATATTCAGAATTCACAACCATAAAACAAACATAGTTTAAACCAAAGAAGTATCAAATTGTTTGAACCAAACACAACTTTTAAAAAACAACTTCACCGGCCCATAGCACCTTACTTCTTCTTTTTGCCAAGGTTGGAGAGGAAATGACCTAGACACTATTCCTTTCGTGGACTATTAAATTGGAACATTCCAAAAAAGAAACGTGGACTATTAATTTGGGATGGAGCGAGTATTACTTTTTCATGGTGATAACACAATTACTTTTACAAATTCTGCAACATCTCATGATTTATTACTTTATACTAGTCGAGTATCCGCGTTATGCAACAAAATTTAAAAAATGAAGTACCTTTCTTTGTTATAAAAGTATCATAATGTTATGATGCGTATAATCTTTTAAATTAATTTTTCAAGTTTTAAATTTATAAAACTCGTTTACCTATGGTCTACAACGCAGTAACGGGCAGAGAACCCGATCGTGTGTAGAGTAGGATTGGTAAATCTGAGGTCGTCCCAAGAGCTAAGTGTTTGAGTCTTAATTTGAAAAGGTCACAGATTAAAAATGGTTTAAATATAATTTAGACAAAATTAAAGTAAATAAAACACGAAATTAAAATACAAGAATTAATCAGGGAGAAATTTATACTAGCCTAGTTACTCTTTTGTCATAGTTAAGATAGTGTTTCCTATTACAATGTTTACTTATCGTTTATGGTGGTTCTAATATCGACAGGCCCGATCGAGCATCAAAACTTATCCTATGTATCCTATGATCTCAGGTCCCTGTTGGCCACGAAGGGTGAGTATTCAGTTTACAGTGATTAACTCCCAACTATCCCAAAGACCTGTCTAACGCCAATAACCCCACTTCTTGGCTATAAACCCTCATGGAAGAGTTTCCTGAATTTTATATGTATCTATCATATTGTAGGTGGCGATATGAACAATCCCTACACTAAGGACAGTTGTCAAACCTATTCCTAGTACCCGGTTAACCCTTAATTCAGTAGGTAAGCCTACTATAATGTCTAACATGATCTACACTAGCATCAATACAATCAAATCTCAAGGATCATTCAACACGCAATAAGAATATCCTATAAACGATAATTTAACAGGAAACAAGCATCAAAGACATCTTAATTATTAATAAGTTTGATAATTGTAACTAGGGGATAGCAACAAAGCCGAAAAACCAAACCGAAAGCCAAAATCCTGAAAAAAAAAACCCTAAAAAATCGAACAAATTCTAAAACCGATAGTGCGGCTTTGGTTAAAAAAAGAAATCTTTTGTTCAGTTTTTTTAATATGAAAATCAAAACCGAAAAAACCGAACTAGCCTATACTAACAATCACAAAACTTATAAAATATATACATATTAGTTTTGATAGAAGTAATCATTTAAGTCCAAAAACTAAGAGACACGTGTATTAGATATTCATAACAAATGTTTGTTTAACTAACAATACAATAAATTCATAAAGTTAGTTTTCTTTATTTCATATATATTTGCACATCTCATCTTTATATAGATGTTATGTGATCTTATTATATTTTGACAAAATATGTGTGACCTCAATGGATGTGAAACCTGGTATTTTGAAACCTAGTTATGTGATTGAAATAACAATTGGTAAAAAGGTAAAAACCACTAAGATCATTCGTGGATGCAATTTAGTATTGGATGGCTAATCTTATGCTATCGACTTAATACCTTCCGGTTGTGGAAGTTTTGACGTGATTGTGAGAATGAACTGGTTATTGAAGTTTAAGGCTGAAATAGTTTGTCATGAGAAGATAGTCTGAATTCCCTTATTGGACGGCGACGTACTCAAGGTTCATGGAGAGCGACACGAAGAAATTTTGAAACACCTTACAAGTATGAAAACGCGTGAGAAGAAACTCGAAGATATCCCGATTGTACGAGACTTTCCTGAAGTATTTTCTGAAGACCTATCGTGATTACCCCCTCCCCGACAAGTTGAATTTCCCATAGACGTAATTCCTGGAGCGACTCCGGTTACGAGATCACCATATCGATTGGCACCTTCTGAAATGCAAAAGTTGTCTAATCAACTCCAAGAGCTCCAAGATATTTGACCTTGTCCTTCACCATAGGGAGCACCCGTGTTATTCGTTAAGAAGAAGAATGGTTAATTTTGGATGTGTATATACTACCGTGAATTGAACAAACTGACCATTAAGAACCGTTACCCCCTCCTTAGGATTGATGACTTGTTCGAGACATTCCAAATACTGCATTTAGGACTCATTATGGATATTTCGAGTTTACGGTTATGCCTTTCAGGTTAACCAATGCACATGCGGTCTTCCTGGATCTATGAACCATGTATGCAAGCCATATCCAGATAAATTCATCATTGTGCTTATCGATGACATCCTAATCTACTCAAAGTCCAAAGAAGAACACGATGTTAATCTGATGTTAATTCTCACTACGAAAAAAGGCTTTTTGAGATCAACTTATTTGAAACAGAATTAAAACGATGCCAAATTTGTGTATTTGGCACCATTTGGATGTAAGTCTCAAATACATATGTATTTGGAACCATATTATACAAAGCGTTTCCAATACATATTCAATTGGAACGAATTGTAAAATTCGTTCCAAATAAAGATGTATTTGGAACAATTTTAATAAGTTGTGATATATAACTATGTATTTGGAACAGTTATTATAACTCTTTCCAAATAACTAGTATTTGAAACGTATTTTAGAAAAATCGAACCAATGTTTGTATCTCGTATTTTGAAAAAGATTCTCTCAGGTTGTGGTCAAACATGATTGATCATGTTATGTTTTTTGTGAGGGAAAATAAATAAGTGGGCCCTTGATTTTCATTAAAAGAAAAAGTTGTAAACATTTAACTAATTTGTGATTGGTGAACATGATGTATCATGTTTGACTCAACTTGAGAGGATTCTAATCCCTCGTATTTTTACCTTTTCCCCTACATCGAATACGTTTTATATTTCTCATAAATATTTACTTCAATCTGTAACCATATATTTACTTTAATCTATAACAAATAGAACTCTTGTGTTTTCAATCGGCCAACGTAATTCGCCTTCAACATTTATGCAAAAGGTATATAATCATCCATTAAGAACACCATCAACACCCTTTTATAGTCTTAAAAAATTAGAAAGGTAGCTAAAAGTTTCATGAGGGATTCATGTTCAAATCTTTCGGAATTTGAGAGTTCATAAATAAAATTAAAAAAACAAATTGAGCGTCATACAAAGGAAGCTAAAGGTTTAACGAGGGACTCATGTTCAAATCTCATAAGCTAATGGTTTTAAGCTCGTGAAAAAAAGCATAACAATAAAGAAATGTTTATAAGGTATGTTTGGTTAAGTTTAGTTTTAAGCTCGTGAGATTTTTTGACTTGGGGTATTTTTCATAAACCCGTTTTTTCAAACAACCTTATTTTCGGGTTTATTTTTAAGTTTATGCGCATATTTACTATATTTATGTCATAAACTCATAAGTAAACACGAAATCTGAAAAAATGAGCTTATTAAATATAACCCGAGTGAAATGAACTTACAAGAGCAAAGGGTGTCATCACATTTTGCCAACGCCAAAGCTACGTGAACTCGCGCCAAACTGGTGCCACTACATCCCTTCCCCCTTGCGCCAAACCAATGGGAAGAATTTAGCTTGCGCCAAATGAAGGTTTTGTGTCACACCTCGACAATGGCGGAAACTCGGGAATATTTATGTTCACACCTCTACAAAATGTCGGAAACTCAAGGAATGCAACATCAAACTGATTCAATCATAACACAAGATACAAAAAGAGAAGACTACATTGCATAAACTCAAGTTGCAATGAAGACCATCAACCTGAACAAACCAAGTGATGTCTCAAATCGCAACTAAATAAATCCACATCTCTTACAATTATGTCAAATGCCCTGCGCAAGGAACCATAATCCAAACTTATTACAAAACATCTGAAACGAAAATCAAACAACAACAAGCAAATACTTCAAACGAAATCTATTAACTACGATCCTTCTAATTATTACAATCACCAACTATTCTTCTTCACTTCATTCACCTCGAAAAATGATGACTCTGAAGACGTTCAACAATAATTGTTAGGTGAGCTCGTAGTTTGACTTTAAACCCCAAAAGTTGTGCCAAAATTTTAACAGTGGGCATAGTGTTATATTGACATTGGATATATTGCAAACTAACCTTACATCACCCTAATCAATACCATATTCACTTACGCACCTAAAGGGCTCCCAGTCTGGAGTACAACTAAAAATAGGCATGGACCACACACAAACCTGGAAGGCTTACCCGATTTTCCTGCTCTACTAATCACACCATACGGGTAAAAAGCTACCTATCCTATCCAAATAATCTCACAAACACTGGGTAGGAGGCGTACCCCATCCGATCTAAACAATCATAGCATCACATAATATTGCACGTAGCAGTCATACAGCACGATAACTTGTCCCAAAAATCAAAACCGTGAATTTCTTGCACAAATCAATTCAAAACCTCTTCAAACACATTCATGAGTAGCATTTTTCTCCAACGGCAAAAACCACGTTAGTTATGTTGATTACGATGGTGTTGAACTCGAAGCGAAACAACACCAGTAAAAAGTGGGCTACGAGAACTCACCATCCAAGTCAAGACTTTAGCTACAAAATCTCAATCACACCACGCAAATGCAAAAGAAGACGCCCGCACACGGACCTAGTCCAGTTAATGTCCTAATTTAATGATCCAATTCCAAAACAATCTCCAACGTTTGTATGCATATGAGTTTTAGACGCGTGTAACAATTATACCCAAAACAATTAGTGGTGTGATGTTAACGAATTTAACTCCACAATCATATCAATCTCATTCCTCGATAATACATACATATACATTTTGCGTAAATAGATAAGTAGGATATAATAAATGTATTAATAATTTATTAATTATAAGTAAATCTCAGACAAGTCCCTTTTTCCTGAACAGACATAGTCACTTTAAAAATAATCATTATACGTTTGAAAATGAAACATTTACACATAAAAAACATTATTAAGAGAAGTTTCGAGAAAATATATTTAATGAATTTTATTAAATAAATAAAAAACAATAATAAAAATATTATTTATTTTTAAAAATCACAAATCAGGTATTTTAAGGAAATATTTCTAGAGTATAAAAACTTTTTAACGAAAATTCCGACATGAACTCGCAACGAACCCTTTCTTGCAGAACCTCTCGAAAGACCAGTTTCTCCAATGTTTTCAAACGCTATTTTTTCACATTTTTCACAAATTCGACACTTTTCGACAAAATTCTAAAATCTCAATCGTTAACACTTACCAACACGTTTTTCCCAAAATATCGTTCAATAATCATATTCATAAAATACATATTCCACTTCAAAAGTCTATCGAAAATTCTCATAAGGATCCCAACAAGGTCCATTAGACAGATGTAATCCCAAAAACTATTTAAGTCTAAAACCATGGTCCATTAACATATATAATGTATAATACTATTTTAGAAATAATCTGGAACCACAATAAGCCCACCCATTAATCCCGCCGACTCAAATAGACTTATTGGGTCGTGAGTCCCAATAAACACCAAATACCGTAAATTAACTTCTTAAAATAAGCATACTTAAGCTTCGTAACTCGTTCTTATGTTCCTAGCATAAGTCCTTCAAAAAAAATAGTCCACATTAACATACCGCCATAACACAAAAATAATCAAAATCACTTTTCTGTAGATTTTGGGAAATCTACAACAACAACGTCCATATAGTGCCTATAATATTAGCGAGAAAATAAGCTTAGAAATAAGCCCAATTAAGCCATACAAGCTACGATAAAAAAATAAGCATTCTAGGGCACAATAAATTATACAAACCATCACTACTATACCATCAGAACTAACAAAACCATCTTTTGTCTTTTCTTTTTACCACGAACCGAAACTCCCCCATTTTCTTCGTACGCTCTAAAAAATAATTTTCACAACGATCAACTTGTACCACTAACAACTATGCATCAAAATAAACCCCAAAAGGACAAAAAAATTAAATATGAAAACTTCCTATAAAATCTTCAAATATTGTGAGATTTCGACAGGACACGAACCGGACAACCCAAACGTTGTTTAAATGAATAACCAAACACTAGAATCAACCCCAAATATTTATGTCTTCATGTTTTCTTGATCAAACTTCAAAAATTATAAGAGTGTGTGTGTTGTAGGTGCGGACGAACACAAGAGAGAAGGGAGAGGATATTTTTTTGATTTTGAAAATGAACTATGTGTAAAAATGAGGATAAGGAAAGCATCTTATGTACAATTTGGACAAGGTTAGCTAAAATTAAGCCACCTTGTCTCCCTAGTCTTCTTTTGACCAGCCATGGTATCCCATGGGGTCTCGGGCCTTTCTTTTCGTGTCGGGATCACTTAAATACTCGTAAAACTCAACCGTAAAATTTACCCCAAAGTTAATTAGCATTTTTATTCACTTTAAAAATACTTTTCCATTAACCTAGAGTATTCACATGACATATTTTCACTTTAAACCCTTTAAAACTCAATTTGGACATTAACGGACGTGTCATACTTGTTTTTCGGCATATCTCAAAATTCACGGGTCAAACCACCTGGAATACACATAACACAATAATACCTTCCAAAAGGGATTATTAATCACAATAAACCTCAAATCATCACATATCTCATAAAATCACCACCGTCAACACGATACAGAATCTGAATAAATTGACAACAGTCAAATAGTCAAAGGACTATAAATGAAATATTCAGAACACAAAAAGAGCAAAGGTTATATTCTACCACTCTTAAAAAAACTTCGTCCCCGAAATTCAACTACTAACATCACTAAACAAATGCGGGTACTTCAATTTCATCTGATTTTCACGTTCCCACGTGAATTCAGTGCCACGTTTCAAATTCCATCGAACCTTGGCGATGACAATCCTACTATGCTTCAACTTCTTAAACTCTCTTTCCAAAATTTCCACAGGCTCTTCTACAAAATTTAACTTAGCATCAACTCGAATCTCATCTAAAGGCACTTTCAATGTTGCATCAGCCAAACACTTCTTATGGTTCGACACGTGGAACGTGTCATGAACACCACTCAGTTTCTCAGGCAAATATAACCGATAGGCCACAGGTCCTACTTTCTCAATAATCTCAAACGGTCCAACAAACCTAGGTGTTAACTGTCCCTTCTTCTCAAAGTATACCACACCTTTCCAAGGCGAAACTTTGAGCAAGACATAGTCACCTACACTAAACTCTAGAGGCTTCCTCCTTTTATCAGCATAACTTTTCTGATGATCACGCGCAACCTTAAGTCTATCCTTAATCTAGAGATCTTCTCAGTAGTCTCTTGCACTAGCTCGGGTCCTATCAACTGACCTTCTCCAACCTCAGCCCACATAATTGGCGAACGACACTTTCTACCATACAATGCCTCAAACGGAGCACATCTTACACTAGAATGATAACTATTGTTATACGAAAACTCAACCAACGGAAGATGAACATCCTAACTTCCTCTGAAGTCTAGGATGCACGCTCTAAGCATGTCTTTCAAAGTCTGAATAGTATGCTCACTCTGACCATTGGTTTGAGGGTGATAAGTCATACTCATATTTAAATGATTCCCTAATGCCTCTTGCATTGACTGCCAAAACCTCGATGTGAAACGAATATCACGATCTGATATAATCAAGATCGGCACACCATGTCTAGCAACTATCTCATTCAAATACAATCTAGCCAACCTTTCCATCTTATAATCCTCACACATAGGTAGAAAATGAGCAGACTTAGTCAATCGGTCCCCAATGACACTGATTATGTCATTCCCACTACTAGTCCTAGGCAACTTAGTCACAAAATCCATAGCTATCCCTTCCCATTTCCATACGGGAATCTCAGGTTGCTGGAGCAGGCCAGATGGCATTTGATGCTCAGCCTTAACCTTCAAACAAGTCAAACACTTACTAACATATTCAGTTATATCCTTTTTCATTCCAGGCTACCAATACCTATCTCTCAAATCATAATATATCTTATCAGCTCTTGGGTGTATAGAGTACTTAGACTTATGGGCTTCATCCATTATCATGGTTCTCACCTCACCCTTCAAAGGTACCTATATTCGATCTAGGTAGTACAAAGTTTTATCACTTCTCTATTCTATCATCTCATCTAAACCTTTTTGCAATACTGCAAACTCATCTACAGCCTCCTTCTGAGCCGCCAGTATCCTATCTTTGATACTCGACTAAAGGATCATATTTATAGCTCTAACTCTCTTAGGCTTTACTCCTTCCTTCCTACTTAGGGCATCAGCCACCACATTCGCCCTACCAGGATGGTAGCGAATTTCACAGTCATAATCACAAACAACTCTATCCAGCGACGCTATCGCATATTTAACTCTTACTGACTAAAGATATGCTGAAGACTCTTATGGTCTGTATAGATGACACTCTTTGTCCCATACAAATAATGTCTCTAGATCTTAAGTGCAAACACAACCGCACCCAACTCTAAATCATAGGTAGTATAATTCTTCTCATGAATTTTCAACTGCCTAGACGCATAGGCTATCACTTTACCTCTTTGCATTAGCATAGTCCTATCCCGGACGCATCACAATATACCACAAAGTCTTCCGGTCCATAGGGGAGAGCACATGCGCATTACACAACTTATCCTTCAAGGTCTGAAATGCCAATTCCTGTTCCTTACCCCAATCAAAAGCCTTACTCTTTGAGTCAAGATAGTAAGAGACTTAGCTATCTTAATGAAGTTCTCAATGAACCTACGGTAATACCCAGGCAATCCTAAGAACGAACGAACCTCAATTGAAGTTTTAGAGGCTTTCCAATTCTTAATAGCTTCAATCTTACTAGGGTCCACATGAATTCCATTACCATTTATCACATGCCCAAGAAACTGCACTTCTCTTAGCTAGAATTCACACTTAGAAAACTTAGCATACAGTTTCTCCTTTTTAAGCAGTTCCAAGACTAACCTTAAATGTTCTACACTTAGACTAACCTTAGAGTAGATTAAGATATCATCTATAAACACTATCAGAAACTTATCAAGATATGGCCTACAAACTCCATTAGGACATATATAAGTCCAAAATACTATTTAAGTCCAAAACCAAGGTTCATTTACGTATATAAGTATATACTTATATGTAGAAATAAACCGGACCACAATAAGCCCTCCCATTAAGCCGCGGCTCAAATAGACTTATTGGGCCGTGAGTCCATAAACTCCAAAATACGTATATTAAGCTTTAAAATAAGCTATTAAGCTACGCATCGTTTTTGGTTACTACCATAAGCCTTAAAAAATAGTCAACAACATACACCATAGCACAAAATAATCAAAATCACTTTCCTAGTGATTTTGGAAAACTGCACGTGGCATATAAGCCTAAATAAGCCAAGAAATAGCTTAGAAATAAGCCCGAATAAGCCATACAAGCTACTATAAAAAATAAGCATTCTATCATCATATATTATTCAACCATCACGACCACGACATCAAAACTACAAAAACTCTCTTTTTCCTTTTCATTTTATACGAACCAAACACCACCTTTTTCTTTTGTTTCACTTCCAAAAATCAATTTTCACAACAATCAACTTGTACAACTAACATCTATGCATCAAAATAAACCCAAAAGAACAAACGAAATTTAAATTTGAAAACTTACAAGAAAATATTCAAATTTGTTGATTTCGACACGAACCGGACAACCCAAACGTTGTTTAAATGAATAACCAAACACTAGAATCAACCCCAAATATTTATGTCTTCATGTTTTCTTGATCAAACTTCAAAAATTATGAGAGTGTGTGTGTTGTAGGTGCGGACGAACACAAGAGAGAAGGGAGATGATATTTTTTTGATTTTGAAAATGAACTATGTGTAAAAATGAGGATAAGGAAAGCATCTTATGTACAATTTGGACAAGGTTAGCTAAAATTAAGCCACCTTGTCTCCCTAGTCTTCTTTTGACCGGCCATGGTATCCCATGGGGTCTCGGGCCTTTCTTTTTGTGTCGGGATCACTAAAATACTCGTAAAACTCAACCGTAAAATTTACCCCAAAGTTAATTAGCATTTTTATTCACTTTAAAAATACTTTTCCATAAATCTAGAGTATTCACATGAGATATTTTCACTTTAAACCCTTCAAAACTCAATTTGGACATTAACGGACGTGTCGGACTAGTTTTTCGGCATTTCTCAAAATTCACGGGTCAAACCACCCGGAATACACATAACATAATAATACCCTCTAAAAGGGATTATTAATCACAATAAACCTCAAATTATCACATATCTCATAAAATTACGACAGTCAACACGGTACAAAATCTGAATAAATTGACAACAGTCAAATAGTCAAAGGACTATAAATGAAATATTTAGAACACAAAAAAGGCAAAGGTTACATTTTGTGTTTTTAATTGATTTTTATGTTAATGGTTTGTGTTTTAATTGTGTATGGTGAGTCACAAAAGTGGGGTTGGCATGGGAATGTGTTTTTTGGTGTGTGAGTGAAAAGGAAGTAAAAGAGGACAATGACAAGGTGACGAATAAGTAACACTTTGGCTTAAGCCATTGCATACTTTGCTTTAAGTCAAACTATAAAGGGAAAATGTTATCAAATAGTACCAATGTTTCATGAATGTTTTAATTTAGTCACTCAAACTTCACAATAACCATATAAACCATTAAAGTTCCATTGTTTTTAAAATCAGCAAAATGACTATGTTTTAGGTATTTATACATGTATGGTTAAGTTGTACAATAAACACTCATCCTTGAATATAACTACTCTCAGTCAACTTTATATACAACCAATTTATGCAACTCGGGAAAGTAAATAAGTCATCAAATAATAACCAAGTTTGAGAAATGTTATATCTAGGTCACCCAAACATAAAGATTACACAAAATTGAAAAACTATTAGAACTTTGAGTGATTTTTATAATCAAAATGAAGTTAGAGCAACTAAATTAAAACAAATCTCAAACCTTACTACTATTTTATGATTTTTTTTCCTAGAAAGATTAATAAAACCAAAATAAATCATATATGCCGCTACTTTTTCATCCAAAATTTTAAAACTCATTTTCCCCGCTTAACTAAAACTTTGATTTCCTCCAGATTATTCTCTTCTAAAAAAACAAATCAATCCCTAAACCATTTACAAAACTAAAGCCAATTTCAACATCTCATAGTTCGAACATATGCGGATTTCCCCTATTTATGATCTTTTAATTTCTGCCTAATTGTGTTGTGAACGTGGTTCGTCTTGTAAGTATAAACTCTTAATCTTTAATGTGGTATTTAGGTTTATATGAATATAATCTTATTATACAAAATAATTATTAGCTTTAGAACAAATCTCTACTTTTCTTTTTTGAAAATCTATTTTGGTTGTATGAAAATTAATTTTGCCACAATTGATTTTGTATACCCATTTGCATTCGTTAGTGTATTTAGCATTACATTGGTGGGTTTATATTATGTTTAATGCTCATTACATGTCTCTTTGAATCTTTATACGATGATTATTTTTATTCATGCCTTGTTATGAAATGATTATTGATAAAAAAACTAATTCTAAAGCTGTTGACGGTCAAATGTTTTGAAATTTATGTTATCGATATCTTCTTAATATACAAAACAATCATCTAACTGACAATTATTTAACACTGAGTTTTGTATATGACGATGTGTTGTTATTTAGTTCATCTTGTAAAATACTTTGTCCTAACTGATGTAACCATCTTATGAATCAATGGCATACCAAACATTATTTTGTTTATTAACTATGTTGTTTGAGCATATCATGGATAATGGAAAGC
The DNA here is from genome assembly GCA_026074375.1 of Tanacetum coccineum. NCBI lineage: Eukaryota > Viridiplantae > Streptophyta > Magnoliopsida > Asterales > Asteraceae > Tanacetum > Tanacetum coccineum. The sequence goes on from BQNB010015984.1 coordinate 34,983, forward strand.
ATTTGAAAGGCTTTAAATAAGCTTGTTAACTCATATTAGGACAAAGCCAAAATCGTGCCAAATATCATTTGGCATAGTTTTCGAGTATTTAGGACGGTTTTCCCTCTCCCAAATACCTATTTTTCTTGTCGTGTCTAGAGTTGCTTGGGAAAGAGAAGTTGTTCGCCAAGTTTTCAAAATATGAATTTTGACTACAAGAGGTACATTTTCTCGGCGTGTGGTTAACAGCAATGACATCTATGTGGGCCCCAGTAAGATTGAAGCGGTAAAGAATTGGAAAACCCTTAAATCACCGTCAGAAATTCGCTCATTCATAGGGTTGGCAGGTTATTACTGGATATTCATCATGAACTTCTCTAAGATTGCCAAGCCTCCACCTCGCTAACTCAAAAGGACAAGAAGTTCTATTGGGGAGAAGAACAAGAAGAAGTTTTTCAGACATTGAAAGATAATTTATGTAATGCCCTGATTCTGACACTCCTTGACAGACCGGACGACTTTGTGGTATATTGTGACGTGTCGAACCAAGGCCTTGGGTGTGTGCTGATGCAAAAGGGTAAGGCGATTGCATACGCATCTCGACAACTATTGATTTATGAGAAGAATTATGCCACCCACAATTTAGAGCTGGGTGTTGTGGTATTCACTCTCATAAACTGGAGACAGTATTTGTACGAGACGAAAAGTGTTATTTATACTAATCATTAAATTCTTCAGCATATCTTTGGTAAAAAAAGAGTTTAATATGCGCCAAAGGCGATGTATTGAGCTTAAGTTAGGAAATTAGCCCAAATAGCTAAGTAGTCATTATTTAAAAAGATTAGTATAACTAGGGAGAATTATGATAGTTTTAAAAAAAGGCTTATCATTCGTGTACTCCTCATTCTCTCTCATTTTCTATCATTTATAAAAACATCTCATTTAATTATATCTTTCTTTCTCTAGTTTCTCTCACTAAACATAACCTTCATATATGTGATACAATGATTAAGTGACCTTATATCACCATGTATAATAATTTGAACCCCTGGTTAGTCGTGATTTTGGATGTGGAGAAAGTTAAATGGCATATACCACAACTATCTTTTGCATCCCACGTGGTAAACTGATAAGTCTTGGTAATTGCTCAAAAAAAGGGTCACCCAATAATGGTTTCATTTTTGTTTGTTTTTTCTTATATTTTAGACAACGTAATGTTGCTGCTTGAATGAAAGTATCATTACAGTTTTGAACCCAAGGTAATTGTTAATGTTTATATTCAAGGTTTTGTTAGTTTTATTCGTTGTCAAAATGAAGTTGGGCAAAAGACTGCTTTTAAGGGCACAACAATGTGTTCCTGGGCATCCAAATTTGTGCCGTTTTAATTTTGCATTTGATTGTTTAAGACTGAAACCGTATCAAATAATGTAGTGGTTTGTGGATGTGGCTTCTAGCGAACTTATTTTGTTATGCTAATTTTAATAGTCGTTCAGTCGTAATTCTGCCATGCCAAAAAAGGTACCGTAACATGCATCACCTGTTTTGGAAATGCTAGAGTTTCCTTGTCATTTGTAGTTGTGCGCCAATGGCATTTAGGAATGATTTGTATCTTTTAATATGTTGTCTCTGCCGAACGACATCATTTTTCCATACCTTGGGATTGTTAACAAATGGTTTGTAATCTTTCGAGTTACCGTCAGACATGTTTTAGTTTATTATTTATGGTGTCAAGTAGGACCTGATGATTTGGTGTTTCGGGAATTGTTTATTTTGGTGTGCAAAAAGGCATTTGGTCTGGCCTGTTGTGTTGTTGCAGCCATTGCAACATATAAGTTGGCACCTGTGTACTTATAAAAATTAGGGCCTTATACGCTAGCATTTGCTTTGCTGGTGTAACTTTCTGGCATAAAAATGAAATGTCTATAATGTCTTTTCTGAATGTCAATAGTTGGTTGTTCCCATTTCATACATCTGGTTTTCAGAACCTATAGTAATGCTTCATGTAGTTTATAGCTTGACAAAGATCATTGATGTGTCGTTGAGTGTAGGTATTTTATTTATCAAGTGTTACATTTATATTTTGCTGACTATACCTAAAAACAATACTAACGGGCAGTGTATCCAATCAGATGTAGCTTCGTTAGTAAGTAGGGTGTCGATCACTAAGAGCGAGAGCGTTAATTCTTAGTTCTATTAGTATTTTAATTAACTATTCTGTGTTAGTTTTAATTATCTATGTTAGTTCTAAGTTAAACCTATGCTAAACCTAATTCTAATGGATAAGGGGGTTTTCAGTCTGAGAGACTGCACAGGTTTGGTGGTGACTTAAATCTACTTCCGCTAACAAAACACACGCAAGACAATAATCAAAAGATAGAAGAGCGGTCAAGCCAATTTTAAGGAAACCGTATTAACCATGATTAATCAAATAGAACGTTGGTTTGTATATGTAGTGCAATGAATGACTTATCTCAAGGGTTATATATTTCCTAGATTTAGGCGGTACTTCTTCCTAAAACCTAGTCACGTCGGATTCTGTCACAATTAAACGCATCCGCATAAAGTATTTTCTTTGCTGATTATAATCTATCTTAGGAGATTAATAATTATGAGCTTATTAAATCCTAGGCCATCGAGACTTTACCCACTTACTACTTAACGGCTCTTTATATACTAGTAGTCTGATGCTTGGTAGCGGGTGCAAGTTTTACATTTATAATCACGACTAATTAAACTACCAAAAATGCATACGAGCAAGTATACTCATTCACTCAAAGTAAAGTTGGGTAAGTCGAGTTTGTTCCATGGGACTTGATAATAATCATTACATAATAACAGAGTAAGCAAATAGGTTGTCACAATCCCTATCACGTCTAAACACAAAAAACATTTCATTCATTCATGGCAAAAACAATACTTGTGCTAAAAGTATATTTCATTGATATGAGAGTTGATTTGTTGGTTAAACATGATTGTATGACTCACAAAAAACATTGTTCATATAGATTCGATCCATGGTGTATTTCACAAATCCACATATATGTATTTAGATCGATGGTGATCCCATTCGGCCTATGAACACAATACTTTCTAAACCATTTTTAATCCGATTGCTGTGAAATACATGATTATGTCAAGTAATTCCAACGAGCCCTTTCGGCCTATACTCGAGTTTAAGATCAAAACAAGCTTTTTCAATATGTTAATTTGACGATGTCAAGCATCAAAATCTCTTACTCATTCGTGCACTAAATTTGAGAGAATAAAAACATAACCGGAAATCCTTTCGGCCTATAAATCCGTTTTAGGTTTCACCAACATATTAATCAACAAGTTTATTCTTCAAACAAACCACAAGACAAATTATAGATTCATGCATACAATCTTAATCAACATTTATAATCAATTCAATATCATTTATGCACAAGTATAACAAAACTACTCATTCTTCATTTCAATAACCTCAAAACTCAATTCAAACATTTTGTTCATAATGTAAACGTAAGTAAACTTCTGCAAACAAGATCAAGGATTATACCTAGAACAACGAATAGACAAGAGAACTTAGACTTGGATTTAGAGCAATCCAAACGCCTCCAATCAACCAAGAATACCAATTTTGAATCACCAACAAGCAACGAAGATCAATACTTACATTCTTGCTGCACTACTGGAAATCTTAGAACTATTCTAGCCTTTTGGGAGAGTAATTAGGGTTTCTTAACCCTTGTCAAGGTTTAGAAAAGTGTGCATGTAGCTAAGACCTCCTAGTATGATTATATAGGCTAGATACATGCTTTGGGAGCAAGAAAACGTTGCCACACTGATAATGGAGGTCAATGATCAGACTTGGAGCTTAATGGTGCATTAATTCTTCCATAATTGGCATTTTTGTATCTGAAAAACCTCGCCAGCCAGGCGGCTGAAGCTAGAGCCGGGCGGCTCGTTTGCTTCTGCCAGCCTGGGCGGCTCTTCACCAGCCTGGGCGGCTGGGGCTTCGCTCCAAAACGTAAAGTGGTGTTTTCTTTGTCATTTCTTCTCCCTTTTCTTCCCTTTTGGTTGGGTTGGCCCATATAACTTGTAAATGGATTAAACACTTGAATTTGGGCTATAATGGGCTTCCAAACTCCTTATCAAAGCTTCTATTATCTGGAAATATTCGAAAGTCATTTTCTTCACGTTTCCTTCTCATTTTCTCGTCTTCTCTCCGTCTTGGCTAACTACAAACATGTAAACTCCACTTTGCATAATATTGGTAATAAAATTTCGCTACTTAGCCAAATATCTTATATAAAAGCATAAATAACGCTCCTAAACACATACTCGATTTGAGTGTTATCAAATTCCTCCACACTTAAGTTCTGCTCGCCCTCGAGCAGGTTTAACATTTAAGAAAAATATTCCAACATCCTCTCGATAATGATTCTTAAAAGAATATGATCACTCAATTAAGAACAATCATCGTTTTAAAGTTTATATGGGAATTTTTGACAATACCCATCCGGATTTTCGAACTAGATAATACAACTAAGCACCTACGAATAAGAACTTTTATGAATTCACTCAACACTCGAATTTTTCTGTTTTGGTGGTGGTGTAAGTAAATCACTCATTTGCTCAATCATGATTTCATGTCATACCATACGCTTGTACAAGTATTAAAATTTAAATCCTATGGGGCGTGAGTACCCGACAAATCTATCAAAAGGAATTTTATTGGGTTAGGATTTTGGGTTAATAAGGGTTGTGAATTAGACATGGGATATTTTTGGTTCGGTTCTACAAACAAAAAATAATAGAATCAAGTCTAAAAATTGCTAGTCACCACAATCCAGTTGAAATGATTACGTACTCAATTTTCCCCTCGATCGATCACTAGTGTCACGTCTTAGCACATTGGCTAATCGACACCCCAATTTACTTCTTCTTCCTTCATCTTCATAACTTATAGCACATTGGCTATTTTATTGTCATCACTTTTTTTTCGATGACTTTTTTTTAACAAACTTGTCCGTCACCCCCACACTTGGGATGAGCATACACCACAAAAAATACAAATAAGAGTAGCTACCCCCGTCTTTGTCGAAATGGCACACACACAACACAAAATGTGGTCAACAAGTAATCATCAAAAATTACGCCATACATACCAAGTAACTAGCAACCCATAGACTTAACTAAGGGTTAGTCTAAGGTTAAAAGGTGTAGTATATTTTTATTGAATTTTCAAAATGAACGGGATGGCTCAAATGATGTACTAACTGTATCTAGCACTAAAAGTGAGTGCTAACAAAATGGTTCCAAAAGAGTGGTTAACTAACCGATGTGATTAGCTAAAATCATTAGATTTAAAATGGATGGCCATTTGGTGTAAATCCTAATTTGCCTTTATCATCTAAATTCATCATAATCACACGAGTGTGATCTCACTGCGAAAGTATAATGCATAACAAGCACAAGTTCTAAAATCAAGTCAATCGCCGGCACACTCATAGCAAAAATGGAATTAAGCATAAAAATGCTTATCATACGAAATAGGATTCAATTCCTCACATATTTAAGTAACGGCTATAAATGTGATAGCAAATGTTATCGATCTTAAAAACGGATTGCTCAAATAATCAGGATATGCCAAAATTTCAAATAGCCTTTTTAATTGTTGGAAGGATTTAGTCGTTTTTTAATATGTATATTCTACGTGTGAAAATAACTAAATCTTCGAGGGCGACACTTTATCCCTAAAAAAAATTAAAATACACTAAAATTGTCAAAAAATTAGAAATTAGATCATTTTTCCTATTTACTTCCCTCCCCAACACTTAAGTTTTGCATTGTCCTCAATTTAAATAAACGAACTTCAAAGCAAATGGGGAAAATTAGGATGAATGATACTACCCGGATTAAATACGCATCTTCCATATGTGGTTTTGGTACACGATTTTTAAGTTTCTTCGAAACTCAATTTTTGATAAACCACCGATACTTCTCGTATATCAACCCTGAAAATACTGCAAATACAAAAATACTACAAATACCAGACATAATATAATTAAACATCCTAAATTCCAAATCAACATAAAAGAAAGTACTTAAACATAATTTAAAATATCCTACGAATAAAAATTAAAATTATCCAACACAAGTAAGAGTTTCATAATCGAACTCGATCACTCTTGCATATCATCATCATCACTTGCCACACAGTCCTCTGAACGAACATACTGTTCACTCATGGCGTTCTAAATTCCTTACCTTGTAGTTTAGACAATCGCTCACAATACGCATGCCTCTCCATCGACGGCAACTCTTTCCATTTTAGGTTAGCATTCTTCACTTGTTGCATATGATATTCAACAATACCTTGTTTATTCCGCTTCTCATAATTCGTAATGTGCGGGTTTGGGTGCGAACTTTGCGTCGCTTTCTGCAAAATTAACAAATATAAGCATAAACAAGTATAAATGAACAAACAAGACCTAACTCAGATGCCCCTAACATGTTAGTACAACTTTGGAAAAAGAGAATCGGACTAGAACCATCCAGCCGCCTGGTACAGCCTTCCAGTCGTGCGGCTGGCTCTTCGTCGACCCCCTAGCCGTGCGGCTGAGCAACCTAGCCGGCCGGCTGGTCCTTGCTGCCACACCGGTTGGTTTTGTGGATTGTTTACGGGTGTTTCCCGCACTTCCTAATCACTTCTAACTCATCCTTAATGTTCTATGGTCAATTCCAAATGTCCTAAAACTATTTGCAAACGCAACTAACTTCTAGAGTTCATTTCTCCGAATTCGACAAGTTTCGCCAAACTTTCAACAAACCAAAATCAAAATGGGTGATCCATACAATCAATCTAGTATCTCTTAGACACTTAAAATCAATCATACATGACTGTAAATTTTTTATCTTCTTATCCAATCGAGTCGAAATTTATCTTCAAAATTTCTGGATTTTAAAATCACTACTATTCAATCCACACTTAACCAATCAATCTAATTCTTTTTGCAATCTCATCTCCTATCATATACCCACTTAATCCTAAAACTAATTGGTCTAATTTGAAACGAAACAAAATCCCCTAATTTTTGACCTAGAATGATGAACACAAATGATGAGGTGTCATTTTATACACTATTTCGGGGTTATTTAACCCCTTAAATCATGCAAATATGCCCAGATTATATGTTTAATCATTTGTTTTCAGGTTTTTAGCACTTGCATAACATTTGGAGAAAATACACGTGATTTAGGCTCATTTGGAGAAGAAACGGACAAGACTACTGATCTACACCAAATCTCTTGAAGAATCGTTCTCACAGAGTGTGGAGACGGTGTCGCAAGCATAAAGCGACATTGTCGCGATCTTTCTAGTGACGTCGTTAGAAAATTGATGACGGCGTCAGGACGTAACCGACTCAAATCAAATGTAGAAGATTCTACTTTGTGACAGCGTCACAACTATAACTGGACACCGTCGCGACGATTTCTTTATATATACAAAACCGAATTTAGGGTTTTAAGTGTGTAACTTTGTATAACTTTTGGGACCCGAACCCTAAGTATTTTGTCAGCTTTTAGGCTGTCTTTATGGCCTTAAAAATCTATTGTAAATGACCTTTATCCATGTTTTAATCAAGTAAGATTGTTTATCTTTAATCATCCAATATGTCTATGTGTTGTTTGATTGATCTATGCTCTTGATTTCTTTATAACATGTTAGGCTAAACCCTCCCATGTATTTACTTATGATTGCATGAAAGTTAGATTGTAGATCCTTTTACTATTGATTCTTGTAATAAATGTGCGTGTTAGGCTTTAGAAAACTAGCCATAAGATATTAAATGGAAACGCGAGAAGTGTAGAAAGAATACCATCGGTAACAGACTTCATACTACCTTACCCCTAATATGGTTGATCCCTCTTAAGACATTTCAATTTCATTTAGTATACTCTTAGGGGCCTTGTAATAGTCTTCATACTACCTTACTTGTGCGTTGCCTTAACGAAATATTAAATAGACGACGGGTTCATGTAATTTGTTCTTGACTTAGGAAATACTTACACAGATCATCACGAGTGTGACAAGGCAACAAGATTAGGAGAAGCAATCTAATGAGTAATGCATGATTAAGTAAATACACTATCTTACATAAAGCTATCACCAGTAGTATAGATTATATTTAGTTTAATAATTAGCTAATCAAACCAACCTCTCAAACCATTGATTTTATCTGCTTTCTATAAAATATAAAAATACAAAAAGAATCTCCTTTCAATCCGGTAGATCTTGGCTAAGCCATGTTCGAGCCTTCCCAACCTATTCCTCTAGAGAACGATAACAACCCCCGAGTCTTGCCTATACTACACTGCAATGATTATGTACACTGCCTAGGGAGTTGTAAAACTTCGTGTAGAAGTATTTATGACAACCGCACATCAACGAATTAAACACTTAATTGATTCTAATTAATGCAATTACTTACCCTTTTAGGAGCCATGAATGATCCTTAAACTCGATTCTTACTTGCAATTAGATCAAACCACACTAATTTGATGATTCCAAGAGAGTAGTGTGTGTGTTGTGTGTTTTTTTTAAAATTTTGAATTTTTGGGTTTTATATCAAAATCTAGCCTGGTGGCTCATTTTCTATCCGGATAGGCTGAGAAATTATGTTTTTGTACATCATTAATTTTCGTCCTGACTTATTGGTCAATACTCGTGAATATTTTTGGTGGAAACATTTCGAGTTTGGGCATTCATTGCCACTTTTTATAAAACATCACACACTTCACAACATACTTTCTTGACAAGAACTAATACTAAAACTAATAGACAATATTATAACAAACCTCAAACTTAAAATTAAAATAAACCATCACCATAACCAAATTACTAAAAGATGTCTTAAATCATAATGTAAAAAGAGACAAACATCCTAGGCACATGAGTGGTGCCTTTATTCTTCAATCTTCATGAGTTGATGCTTCACTTATGTTTAGATTGATGAGCCCCTAATCAAGGAAATGATCAAACTTGAGTATGTCTTTCGAAGTAAATTTTCCAGAAAGCTTCCTCTTTGTCTCTTTCGTCTTGAATCCTCTAGTGAACTTTCGCCCACTTGGAGTGATCACTTTAAATTTAGCGTGCCAAGATCCATCACCTTCAATCTTCTTGTTAACTCCATGACCTTTATTGCCCCAATCAATGTTCTTCAATTGAGCCGGAAGTGAAACTAAAAAGTCAATGAGTTTTTTGAAAACAATTATATTTTTAAACAGATTAAAGTAAGCTTCCATGGCCAATGATCTCTCCATATCATACTCAATATCCAAGAATGATGGTGCAACGGGTCCGTACTTAGGATTGCCATCCTCATCTCTCCCTACTTCTAAACAACTCAACCAATCATCTTCCTCATCAAGTTCAAAGTTGTCCAAATAAGTCTTGCCTTGTGGTTAGGAAAATAGGTGTAACGAATAACACCATAGTCACTACTCATTGTACCGCCCCATATCTATAACCGTTTCACAAGTTCTTAAAAATAGGCGCCCCAACAACAAAGGGAGTTCCTTATCCACCAGTATGTCTAAAACTAAAAAGTCAACCAAGAAAGCTTGATACCTAATTTGGATCCTCACATTTCTCACTTCCCCCATGGCCTTTGCTTGAGTGTTATCCACCATGGTGAGATTGGAGTTATAGGGCTTAGGATCACTTAGACGAAGATTCTTGAAAAGGCTATAGGGCAACACACTTACACTTGCCCCCGTATCCGCTAGAGCACTCATCTCAATCATACTATTGACCCTAACCAGTAGTACAAAATTGTTTGGGTCACACATTTTATTCGGTAACCCGTGCTTAACAACTCTCATCTTCTATTCTTCACCGAAATCATCACTACTCAACCTAGCACGACCCATCATGACTTCATCCAGCTTCTTTCTATAAGTCATATTATTTTCCAACACCTCTAAGATAGGCTTGGACTGTTTTAACTCTTTATACTTTTGATCCAACGCTTCCTTGACCTTCTCCTTTTGATTTTAGGGTAGTGGGTGGTAAATGGGTGGTGGTGGTACAATGGAGGAGATTAGAGGGATTTCTTCTATTTTGAGTTGTGGTGGAGGAGTAAGTTTGTTAACGTTATGGCTCTTGTTACGGCTAGCCTTCCCCATATTGACTAGCTCCCCATTAAAACTACCTACTTCTTCCACTTTCTCAACCAAACCTTCCAATATAGCATTAAATTCATTCTCTTCCGCAAGCATAGTGAGGTCGATACACATCTCACCGATACCAAAATCCACCTTGCTTTTTGAAGTAACCAAAAAGTCTCTACCAAAAATTACCGAAGGCTCTCCTTCATTCTATAACAACCCGTAATTTTCATAAATGTAATTATCCATCAATTAAATTAGATGCACTATAATATCCATCTTTTAAATTAGATGCACTTTATATACCACATTTTTACAGGGAAATTTTTTGCTTTATCTCATTATGCAACATAACTTGCATCTCTAAAGTAAACGAGATCACGCAACCACTACCAATGCCATCTATATCTATGTTTATATCATGTAAACATCCTAATATGTCAAGTCTATATCTTAATATCATTTTTACCAAGTACATTATTCATTTAATGTACTTTTCAAACTATTATATCAAAACAAGCATTAAACGTTAACGTTTACATCAAAACCCTAATTATATGTAATGTATACATATAAAATGAATGTGTAAGCCTTCAAACACATGTACAAGTGTACAATACACCACATTTGAATATCTTTTCCCTCTTGAATCAAGTTACAACTTTCTAAAGCACAATGTACAAGCTAATCATGCCTAAAAACCTAATTAGATCATTTAAGCTCCTAAATCATGTTTAAACTTTACCACCACTTTAGCACAAGGTACAAGCACTAAATGCATGACTTCTAAACCCTAAACCTTAAAACTAAGCCCTAAACCTTAATCCTAAACCCTAAACCTTAATCCTAACACTAATCCTAAACCCTAAACTATCTTAAACCCTAACCTTAACATGAATTAAAACTCTAAAACCCTAACCCAAAATCAAACCAATCCGTCACCCATTTTTCTTTCATTTTGACCCATTTTAAACCTAAGCTAGCACCCTAGCACCTCAAGCACCTCTATGACATCACCACCACATCACTAAGCAGCTTACAAGCACCTCTATCACCACCCTTAAGCACCAAGTCTTGCTATGTCACCTACTTGTCCTCCTTTGTACCCGAACATATTCAAAACCCTTACACCTTTCAAATCTAGTTTCCTAGCTCTCAATACTAATCACTAGCCTTCCATAGTCATCACTCTACAGCCCCTTGACCCTTATCCATCAAGAAAACTTGGGCACTAAGGGTTTTCACCCCTATATATAGCCTAAACAAGCAACCCTTTCATTTCATCCTTCAAACTCAAACACACACACTCAAATAGAGTTCTAGCCATTCTCTAGCAGTAGTAGAAGATCAAGTGAAGTCCCTAAGCTCATAATAGAAGACAAGAACCAAGAAAAAGAAGCTCTTAAAGTCGTTACTAGGCATACGAACCCAAAAATCCCATTTTGACCCATTTTAGCTCCAGTAAGCTCAAAATCTTGTTCAATAATCTTATAATCTGTATTAGAATGTTCATAATACTCTTAAGATCATATATGAACTCTTGTTAAATCCTTGAATCCTCAAACCCATTCATTTTTTATTAAAACCTAAAAAACGACCCGTTTTGATTTTCTAGCTAACGAATCATTTTTCTAAACTTTTATTACGTTAGAAGATCTTATTTTTGCTTATTATAATAAGCTATAACATGCAAATATCATTTGGAACCCTAAAATAAGCTTGCATGACTTTTTGGACTTGATTTGTAAATTATTTCCATGCAAGGGGTATATATCGTAACTTTCTGAAATTTATAACTAAAGGTGCTGAAAATGTCATTATTCCAAAGTTATAACTATAAGGACCTATCTTGCCAAGTTCTAAATTTAAAGGTTTAAATTATATATACTTTATATATAAATGACTAAACTTGTAAAAGTTTATAAACCAAGGGTATATATTGCCATTTTTGCAAACTTGAAAATATAAAATATAATAGTTTTATATAAATTATAAAAATATATATTAATATTATAAAACCCAATTTTATTAAAACCCGACACAATTATCGTTATTAATCAACGATCGACGCATTATAAAATAATTACGTTATATATTTAACGTAATTTATCATCGACTAACTTTTGAAGAAACTTAAAATCTTATCGTATCACGTTACTAGGGAGCTTCATGTAAGGAGTTTCATTTGGGTATACGTTTTGATGAGTTTGCTGGATTTACGATTTAAAGTGTCCTGACTCCTCAAACGTTTACTACATGACCTCTGAATTGTGATTGTCCAAATAGTGATACAATATTTCCATAAATTAATAAATCAAAGTAATACGTTAAACTCTATAAAGTTTTGAAACATAAACCATCACACTAAGACTTGACATATTACCCCAGGTTGCATGACGAAGCCGTTACTTTCACTTGATATACTTTTGCCATCAATCAGATTTCCCCTGTTAAGGTGAGTTCATAGCCTCGCATTTTAAATCTTCTAATATTTTCATAAACCCGCGAGGGGGATACATGCTATAAACCATGAATACAAGTATTTTTCCAACTGTATGCTATCTTGATATATTATTGCTTAAGTCCTTACTTTTGCCATTAAGACCCCACTATCATGAACCGTTAATTACTTTTCGGAGTAAGCGCGAATGCTGTGAATAGATCTATTTGGGACTGAGCTTCCCCGTTGGTGTACCTATACTTTCTGGTAACCAAACGCACTCAATTGAAAACACAAGCGAGTGTTTGGCAAAGGCACCCGTTGAGGCAACTTATTGTGATTATTGATTATCTCAAGGTCTCGGTGCATGAGCTTAAGGCAATAATACTGTTTTCTATAATAATTATACTCATTACAATTATTACACTTGTGGGTGTATAACAACGTAACCCACTATTGAACTTGTATTCAAACTGTTTACTATAAACCTATGAATTTCACTCAACCTTTGTGTTGACTTTTAGCATGTTTATCTCAGGTAACTGAGCACCTTATGGCACGGACTTGAAGATGGTTAAAATGTTATCATTCAAACTTTATGTTTTCATGTAGATTTTGGGACCTCTGTTTGTAAAAACTATGATGAAATAATGAATGATAACTTATCTTTTAAAAACATCTTTTTTGAGTCATTTTCTATGATTATGATTGTTGTACTATGAAATAATACCCCAGATTAGCTTCCGCTGCTATATGTCAAAAATAGGGGTGTTATACATTCTCATACACAGTCACAACAAAATCAACTAGAAATGTGAACCCATGAATTCCCACACGCACTTCTTTCACCGTCTTTCTTCCATATTTTCCATAGTCTACTCGAACAAAACCCAATTTGTCAAACCTCTCTTCCGTCATGTAATTAAATGAATCCACCATGTCTAGCTTCGTGTCCCACACGCCTTTTCCATACACATCACAAGGTAATGAGAACCTCATGAATGGCTTACTATAGACACGAGGAGGTGCCTTAGTAAACACAACAACCTTATGCTTCCCCTCTTTGATCATAACACTTTTGTGTTCTGATGCCTTGAACAATTCCAACTCTGCCTTACTCTTTCCAATCGTGAGTTTCCTAGCTTCCAAGGAATCCCCATCATCCAAGTATTCCTCCAGATCATTCAAGTATTTTGAAACCAAATTATTAGCTTTCGAGTTAGTCATAATCAATAAACCATTTAGACACATATAGACTGAGATAAATAAGCATTTTAAACCTTTTCAGAACTGAACCATGGCTTGCAAACAATCAAATAACTCAAATTCACAAACATAGGATCACAGAACAGACGAGCCGGCCAGCATAGCCCACCAGCGAGGCGGCTGGTTTCGGTTTTGGATCGGCGAGGAGGTAGTCGGCCGGCTAAGGGGTCTAGCCGGGCGGTTGGCTTCGTCTGAGTGGGTTTGGGTGAATTTTTCGCAAGCCAAAATAAGACAAAAACTTGTTGCTTGGTAGCGGGTGCAAGTTTTACATTTATAATCACGACTAATTAAACTACAAAAAATGCATACAAACAAGTATACTCGTTGACTCATAGTAAAGTTAGGTAAGTCAAATTTATTCCACGGGACGGGTAATAATCATTACATAATAACGGAGTAAGCAAATAAGTTGTCACGGTCCTTATTACTTCTAAACACAAAAAAACATTTCATTTTTAATTCATTCATGGAAAAAACAATACTTGTGCTAAAAGTATATTTCATTTATATGAGAGTTGATTTGTTGGGTAAACATGATTGTATGACTCACAAAAACATTGTTCATATAGATTCGATCCATTGTGTATTTCACAAATCCACATATATGTATTTTGATCGATGGTGATCCCTTTCGGCCTATGAACACCATACTTTCTAAACCATTTTTAATCCGATTGCTATGAAAAACATGATTATGTCAAGTAATTCCAACGAGTCCTTTCGGCCTATACTCGAGTTTAAGATCAAAACAAGCTTTTTCAATATGTTAATTTGATGATGTCAAGCATCAAAAACTCAAACTCATTCGTGCACTAATTTTGAGAGAATAAAAACATAACCGGAAATCCTTTCGGCCTATAAATCTATTTTAGGTTTCACCAACATATTAATCAATGTGTATAATAACATTTATTTTTCATTTGAGGGGTGTTTTTAAAGTAACATTAATTAGTGTATTTAATTAGTTTATACTCGTAACATATGAGTGAAGTAATAAATGTTGTACATTTTGCTTTAATATATGTATTTTTCATTTTAGAAATGTTTTAAAAATAATATTAATTAGTGTATTTAATTAATTTATACTTGTAACATATGTATGAAGGAATAAATATTGTACATTTTGCTTTAATATTTGTATTTGTTAGATAGTTGATTTGTTGTGAAATGTTGTATTTAAAGATTGTACATTATGCTTTATATCTTGGATTGCTTAATTTTTTGTGGTGAAATATTGCATTTAAGGATTGTACATTATGCTTTATAACTTGAATTACTTAATTTTTTTGAGGCATTAAATGAAGAGAGGGTCGCCAAATTTGCTTTACGAGGCATGCAGACCCGTGCGATGCACACGGGTTGTGTCTAATTTTTTTTCGCACGTGGTGCGTATAATGCTTGATTGCCTAATGATTCTGTGAAATGTTTTGAGTTTAAGGTTAAAGTTGCATAATTGTATAATATTGGCGTTAGGATAGCGTTTGCTAAGTTGGGCACGCAAACCCGGGCTTTGTGCATTGGTTGCATCTAACTGGTGATTGGGTATGAAGTTTTTAAAACTACGGAATGTATTTTTGACGGACTATTGTAAGCTCAATTCATAGAAGGGTAAACATGAGTTTTTTAGATGACACGAACGGTATTTTTTGTAAACGGTTGTTAACGCAAAGCCAATTATTATGTCTGTAGGTTGTTAATGAAAGGCATGTTTGAGTTGAGGGGAGCTGTATGCTTAAATTATAAATGTGATGTGTTTAGTTTGTGCCAGTTTGAAAGATGGAGGGTTTAGTTTGTTTGTTGAAAAAAGTATTAGGTTTAGTTTAGGAGGTATAATTTCCCCTGGTTATATGATTTGATCGCCATTTTAATTCACTATAGTTACGCCGTCTGAATTTCCGTCGTCATGATGGTTCACTTGCCCTCTCTACACCACATAAATCCCCTATATATATCACCATTTGATTACTCCTTGATCATTCACCATACAGTTTATGATCAACATTTTGTCATCTATCTATCCCATTTCATCACTCACTTCACCACCACTTATATTTTCTCCTAATATCTTCTATTTCACCCATTTTGATCATTAGCACCCGGAGCAGGCAACCAAGTTGCAAGGCGTGTGATGGGTGATCTTATTTATTTTAGCGTTGAGACTTCCGTTCAGGGTTATATGAAGTTTTTGAAGGCTCAGCAAATTGCTAAAACCCGCCATTTTGTTAACCGAATGCGTGAAGAAGCCCAAACTGCAAGGAATTTGATTGCTCAACTAAATCCACTCATTGCTGAAATGGAAGTGCTTGAGGATCAAAGAGAAGTTTTTGACACCTTGATGGGTCTTAGGGATGATAGGAGTGTTGAAAACACTAAGCTTATGGGGTTGAATGACCTAATTACTCAGGCGGAAGAGGAGATTGAGATGAAAGAAGCACAGGTGGAGCTGATGGATGGTTGAAGATATTCTGGTTAAGGAAGGGGATGGTTTTCTTTTGTTTTGTTGGGCATCAATTATGTTTGTTTAGTATTTTGAATGTTTAGGTGTGTTTGTGGTTTATGGTTATGTGAAGTATGATTGTATGGATATTTTGTTGGTTAATCGAAATGAAAGTTATGGTGTTTATTAAAAGTAATGTGTTTGTTCTTTTGTTTAATGTATTTTGATTATATTTTTCAAGTTTTAGCAATTGTTAGTTATGTTTAATGCCGTGAGCTTTGTAGATGTTAGGCGGATGTCAGAATTATGGTGTCTTTGTCTTGGTGTTTGTTGTTTGATAAGTGGGGATTTAACGGTGTGTTTGGGAGTGTGGTTAAAAATATGTGATTTGAGAGGGACATTCTGTAAATGCAGAAGTTCATTTTCCTTCCATTGAGAGATAGGTGTGAGTTAATAATTTGTTTGGAATAAAGTTTTGTTTCAAATGTTGGAACTGTCAGTGATGTTTAATTTAGTTGTTCCCATGTTGTGCCGAATTGACTAAATTTAGGGTTTTTTTGTGTTTGGTATTGTATAATGAGTTTGAGGTAAAATGTGTGCTGGTTATGTAGTATTGTAGTTTCCAGGTTGCTTTAATGATAGGTGTATATTCAAAGTGTAGAGTTATATTTTTTTTAGAGACTTGGCGATTGGTTCGCTATATTTTCAAATATAATAATTTTTAGTTCCTTTGAAAACTTGGCCGTTGTTTGGCTTCATTTACAGATATAGTAGTGGTGTTTGTTACATTTTAGGTTGTGCCCAACTTTTATGCATAGTTATGAAGTTCAAAAGTGGTTAGCGGTGTTTGGTACTGGTTTTGGATTGATTTTCGGTGCCTTGTATGTGTAGAATTAGTATTATCAGGTGTAGGTTTTATTTGATTTCTGTTTCTACTTTGTGACATTGCAGGCTGCATGTTAGATTGTTTATTTAGTGGCCAAAGGTTGATTATGATGCCTGTTATGCGCATTTTGACGAATTGGATGTTTATGTTGCCGCTGGGATTTTGGCAAAGGTGAGCTCATCTTGTCATGTAAGGTTTCTTTTGTAAATTGATGGGTTAATTTTTAAATCTGTTTTGGATTGTGCTTATCTTTATTTTGAATATGTGTTGTTCTTGATTTCCTTTTTATTTTGATTGTTTAGAAACTAATAAAGGAATCTGCATAGGGCATATAAACAATATATAGGATTCATAACTATTGTGCAATAGGTTTTGTACAATTTATGGTAGGCAATAAATAATTTGTATGAGAAGGTAAATAGATGTTCCATTTCCCTTGGGGTGAGTCTAGCTCCGAAAACATTATGCTTGCGTAGAAGTAGTACATAGGATGGGCAGTCGGGTTTCATGCTCTGTTGGTGGAATTCTGCGGAAGCCTACATCCCTGAAAGAAATAGACATTGAATGTGTATGTGATGTGTTAGTTTGTTTAAGCTATGTATGACTTTAGTATTTATATAAGGAGAATATAAATTTAGGATTTTGAAAGGATAATGTAAAGTTTACGTTATTTGTTAAGATAGGTTGTTGAAAGTCTCCCTGAACACAATGTTTCGGGTACAGTTCTTGAGTTCCTTGTCTGCATCTTGTATCATTAGGATTTTTAGCCCGGCTGGACTTGTCACCCTAGATAGTGCCACATAAAGTTGACCATGGCTGAACATGGGATTTGGTAAATATAGGCCCACATAGTTAAGCGATTGTCCTTATCTTTTGTTAATGGTCATTGCATAGCATGGTTTGACTGGGAACTGTCTCCGTTTTAGTACGAAAGGCCATTTTGATTGAGTCGATGTGAGTATGATCCTGTGTATGACCACCTCGTCGTCGATATGTGACCCAGTTAGGATTTTTGTATAAATAACAAATTGAGCAAGATCAGTGATGATCAATCTTGTTCCATTGCATAGTCTGTAGCTTGGATTGAGATTCCGTAAGAGCATGAAGGGTAGTTCTTTTTTTAAGCACAACTCATGTGGTGGCATACCGGGAAAATTTAAGGAATTTAAGAACTCGACAGGGTAGAGTTGATGTTGGTCTATATTGTCCGTTGAGGCCTTACAGATTTCATTTGCACTATTGTAGGTGACAGTTTTGCCCGATAACTTTTGAAACATAAATTCGTTGATTGCGTCAGCATCTTCATTCCTTGGAGTTAGAATTGCCCTCTCCTTTAGGTATTCGTTGTTAGTTTGCCTTGAAGTAAAATCAGGATATGTTTCCTCGACAATTTGCCGAATAGGACAATCCCACTTTTTTTATCGGGAACTTTTCTGGTATGTCAACCCATGTTGGCTCATCTTCCCTTTCTTTCATTTTTGCTGGTAAAGTGCCATCACCCACAGCTAAAACCCATCGGTTGAATTCTTGTTTTGATGTATCAATCTCCCCGTTTGTAGAATATTCATTGACCCTCATGGTGCGCGTAAGTGTGAAAACCTTGCAGTATCTCCACAACTTGGACCTGTTTATGCAAGATTGGGCCACCTATGACCTTTTTGCCTTTGGGATGACTGGTAAAATCTGTCTGAAATCACCTCCCAGCAACACGATCATGCCCCCAAAAATTTGGCGCCTTTTTTCTGAGTCCTTGAACCCCAATATATCTCTTAACATTGTGTCTAAGGCCTCAAAAGCATATCTTTGGGTCATTGGGGCTTCATCCCAAATAATTAGCTGAACCTCTTGCATTAGTTCTGCTAATTGGGTGTTATGTTTTATGTCGCACGTGCTATTCTAAATTAGCTCAAGCAGAATAAAAAATCTGTTGTGAGCAGTCCTACCTGTCGGGTGGAGCAAGGATGAAATTCCTATAGTCATGAAAACAAAGGCGCAGTTTGTTATTTACTTAATAATAACTATGAATGTTGGAATGTATGGTATAATTATTGAATAAATGATCAATTTATTTTCCAAATAGCTTACCTGAAGATGCAACCGCGAGTACAATTATTCGCTCTGATCTTAATCTTGAGATTATAGTTCTGTATAAAAAAGTCTTCCCGGTCCCCCGGGTCCATAAACAAAGTAAAAGTTACCTTTTTTATTATGGGCAGATTGAACAACGTCTTCATAGATTACTCGTTGTTCAGGAATTAACAATGAATGAAGTTGTTGATGTCCAGCCTTGCTTTTTTTGATATCAAAATCTAATGCCTCTCTGATTAGACGATTGTCCATGTTTGTCAGCAAGCTTGGGTTAGGTTGGGGTAAATCTTTGAAGTCTGTTAACGACCTTCCATATTTATGTAACAATTCTTTGATTTCCATTAGGCAATAGTTGCGGATCTGTTCATCCATCAACTGTAACTCATGATACTTAAAAAGCTTATGCTTTTTATGTAGGATATCCTCGGATAACGTTTGCCAATTTTCTTCCCAAAGCTTGAGTGGCCTGCTTACGTCGTAAAACAACAACATTGTAACGAATATGTCTCACAGTTGTGGGCCTAATGCCCACAGGCTTGCTTTTGAAAGAGCGCGTGTCCACTCCTTGTCGTCGTTTAGTAGGCCATAGTCAAAACAAGCTTCTTTGAATGTTGCACATAACCTTTTGTTAACCGTCATTAGCTGTTCAAAACCCTTAACTCCCCTAACAACATTCAGCAGCATTCTAAGATAGTATCGTTCCCTGGAAGCCGGGCTTGAATAAACAATCTTGCCTATGCATTTTCTCTATTTCCTTGGTTTCCGAATTTTCTCTTTTTCATGCCAAACATAGTGTTTAGGAATTTTAGCATAAGTAAGGGTTCTTGCTACGAGATCACGTTTGTTCAGCTCAAACCAATCAGTGAACATTATGACGTCGATTGGCAATCTTTCTGAATCACGCAATGTTATTGCATTTTGGTTAGGCAAGTGGTAGGTAAGCTGCATGACCGTTGGGTATGAGTAGTGGATGTCAAATGAAAATAAGCGCCACACTGCCTCACATGGAGCTAAAAATCTATAGTTCAGATAGTTTTTGATTTCGTCTACCTCCAAAACTTTTTGAGTTGCCAAAGTAGTTCCATTTTTGACATTTTCTTCGATAACAATAGTGGCTCTGTCTGTACCTTTATTTAAATACTTAAATAAGTATTTGATAGCCTTTGATCTATTGAACCATTCTACGTTGATATGTGCCTTGTATTTAAGGAGCAGATAACGATTATGAGGACCACATGTTTGTTGTCATACGTAAATTTCCCCTTTTTAAAAGTCACCTTATTATCCCTTTGTCGATAATGATGGTATCCTTCTTCATCAAGGAATGTTTCCGCCAAAAAAGGTTTAGGAAAATGTTTTGAACATTTCCCATCGCTTGTACATGATGTGTTTCTTGCAT
>BQNB010015984.1:60422-72332 GCA_026074375.1 Tanacetum coccineum
AAAAAAAACACGAATTCCTGTACAAAATAAGGAAATCAATAATATTATTCATTAGAGATCGAAAAAACATACCTGGTTTTATTAACAAATTTTGATTAAGCATACGGTTAAGGATTGATTAAGCAATTTTGAAAAGTGTTGGAGTTATGTTGGGTCATGGATTTATGGAAGGGATATAATTAAGGAATGCGTTTTATTGTTTGAATTTTGATTGAATGATCGAGAGAGAATGATGGCTGATTTTTAGGGGATGAGTTAATATAATTGTGTTAATTTTGAAAACTGGAGATTAAGCAATGATTTTAAACATGACATCTTTGTTTTTTCCTTCATTATCACAACCATTGGCATAGCACAGTGGTTGACACTCTTGTTTATGAATCACCCAACCCGGGTCCAAATCAGCCAAGAGATAGAATTTTTAAAAAAAAAAATCAAAAACATGGCATTAGTGACGTGTCGTAAACTGTCCTATATATAAGTAAAGATTTTAGGCCACTTTGTTGAGGGCACTGCCCCCTTCTTGGTTAAGTCCTTGCGCCCCTACATGTCTTATTTGATATTTTAAATGATTACTAGTCATCTTTTTAAGTGGTATCAAGAGCCATAGAGTGATTTTATTTAGTCTTGTGTTTATTGTTTTTGGTTTCATTTGTTAAGACTTTAACCGTAAACGTTTTTTTTCTTATTCTTTCTTTGTTTTCGAAGCTTTTGAGAACATTAAAGGATCATTTACCTTGGTAAATCTGATCTAGTATCTTTAGGATATAGGTGTACAAGTTTAGATTCAAGAAAAACATTATCTTTGTTCATCTTTTGTATTCGAAAAGCTTTAAAAAGTATAAATCTTGATTTTAAATTTTTTGACTTAAAAACCATAAAGTTTGCATTTTTAAGGTACCTATAGGCTTAGTAATACTAGTTGTACAAGAAAATTTAGGAAAAAAATACTTAAAAATATGTCTTTTTGTGTTTTACAAATTGTGTGTCTCGTCATAATTTGCAGCTCCATAATTCGCAGCTCCATAATTCGCAGCTCCATAATTAGCAGTTTTCAGAATTAGCTGTTGTCACCGAATTCGCAGTTGGAACAGAATTAACAGTTTTAGAATTAGCAGTTCTCCGAATTCGCAGTTGGAACCGAATTAGCAGTTTTCAGAATTAGCAGTGTTAACCGAATTCGAAGCTACCGAATTAGCAGTTTTAGACTTCACTGAATTCGCAGCTACCGAATTAGCAGTTTTAGGCTTCACCAAATTAGCAGCATTTCAAGTATTAACCTAGTTTGCAGTATTTACAAATCGAATTTGAAACTTCACTTGGATTAACTTCACAAATTCGCAGCTACCGAATTAGCAGTTCAAGGCTTCACCGAATTTGCAGCTACCGAATTAGCAGATTTAGGCTTCACCAAATTAGCAGCATTTCAAGTATTAACCTAGTTTGCAGTATTTACAAATCGAATTTGAAACTTCACTTGGATTAAAGTTCAAACACACAAAGTTGCTAAAATAAAAAAATTATACGATTTATTTCTTTGATTTGTAAAATCCCGTGAACAATTATTATGTTTTCCCCGGTTTTTAATCAGAATTGTAAATCCCGTATAGTTCAAGACATAAAAACACACAAAAGTACAACTCACAACACACACAATACTTTCAATCACCCGCTCGAAGGAAATCAAAAAGTAATCATTTACATACCAATTTCAAAAATCGAATTTCTATGGAATCTTTGAAATTCTAATACTCAAGAAGAGAGAGAGTCGCATCAATAGCAAACAAAACAAGACAAGAGCACAGGAAGATGCATGGTATCTCTTCGACTTCTTCCTTCACACCTCACTGCTCTATTAAATCAATGACTTAAAAGGAACTGTCCAACGAGAGAGGATTCGAATGAGCATTTGCAACCACTCTTATATCAAGATGTTCAGACCTTTCACTAGATCAATGTTCGAAACTAGGATCAACTAAAAAACATCTTTCCAAAGAAGAATTTCAAGAACTTGAATCCTTTAGTGCATTTAAAGTACTCTTGCAACAATTTTAGACGTTCCTCTATTCATGATTCTCATTCGATAATGATAAAGGTCTCCCTGATACGCAGTACTAATATTGCATCTACATAAGAACGTGTATCATTATTCCATGAAAAACTGATTCCAGCACATGGAATCCTTTTTGAGAGTCAATTCAGGAAAAGGGCAAAGCTAAACGAGAGTATGACATAAAGGATGAATGACAGAATGATGTAGTCTAAAGATGTAAATGCTGATTCAGTAAAGCATAATATGCTGGTTTTGGGTGTGTTACGGAAAGCAATGGGACAGAATCAGAAAGGCATGTTTCAAGCAGCAGATTCGGGAAAGATACACATGCTGAGGATGCACATATCAGCTCTGTAAATGACAAATAGCCAATGGCTGAGGTACAACTGACTGCTGAACATAATATACTTGCTAATGAACAACAGCATTATGAGAAATCTGAATCCATTTATGACACATATTTTTTGGAAAAGGTTGATAGAAATACACTCCCTGATTCCACATAGTATTAGTCATATGTGATGAGTAGATTGACCATAATGTTGTTAAAAGCCAAGTTTCATGTCCTTTACTTGATCCCATCCTTTTGATAACATACTACTGAATCTGTTTAAACCAATCTCTCGAGTCTGAAAATATTTCTCTCAAAAAGACCGTTGCCCAACTTCAAAAAGATTTTTCAAGAATGAAATCACGTTGTGTTAACATGGAACTTAAATATCAAAATCAAGCTTTAAAATACGGGCAACATGGTCAAATTTTGAATGAAACAAGTAATAAAGCCAAGATTAAAAAGGAAATAGAGGTACTTGAAACAATCTATATCGAATTGGAATATAGTGTGGCTAAATTACTTGCAGAGAATGAGAAGTTGCATAAGGAAAATGAGCATTTGAAACAGACTTACAAAGATCTTTACGATTCTATCAAAAAGACACGAGTTCAGAAAAAAGACCTTAATGACTCACTGACTGCTCAACTAAATAGTAAGACTATTGAAAATGCTGATTTAAAAGCTCATATTTAGGAAAAAGTTTTTGCGAATATAGTATTGAAAAACAAATTAAGAAACTAAAAGGAAATAGCGTGGATACTAAGTTTGCAAAACCATCAATCTTAGGGAAACCAGTTTTACAACCACCCAGAAACTAATCAGTTGTTAGACAACCGAATGCTCTTAAATCTGAACGACCTAACTTTTCAAAACCACAGTTTGCCTCCCAAGTTGATGTAAATAATGATTTGCCAAAACCAGTCACTCCTCATTATTTTCTTAAAGTTAGAGAATCTATGCTTGTAAAACCCCATCATGTGATTGCACCTGGCTCATCTAGGAATAGTTCTAAAGAATCGTATAGGTCAAATGACATGGCTCATAATTACTATATAGAGGAAGCTAAGAAAAAGACACAAGACAAAAATAGGAATCTTAAACCTAGGGAAATGCCTTCTGCTAGAACACACCACTCTCCTAATACTTGTACACCAAAACCTAGGAGCAATAATTAAACATCTAGGAATTGGCCTGCATCTAAGAGTAGTGAGGAAACGCTAAAAGCTGTGCAAAAAGCATATCATTCTAGGAATCCTAGTTTATTTTCGGACTCCAAACACTTTGTTTGTTCGACTTGTCAGAAATGTGTCTTTGATGCAAATCATGATGCCTGTATAACAAAATTCCCGAAAGAGGCGAATTCTCGCGTTAAGGTTCAATCCCCTAAGACTAGAAATAGTAACAAACCCGTAGAATCAAAGATTCATACTCAGAAACCTAGTAAGCAGATTGTTACAAGACATAGGTTTTCTCTTAATAAGTCTTCTGTTGTGCATGAGAAAACAAACACTCCTAGATCTTGCCTTAAGTGGATACCGACGTGTAGACTTTTTAACACTGTTGGTCTTAGGTGGGTTCCAACTAGAAAGATATTCACCTCTAGCATAACCAAGGTTTACTGTGAACCCCCAAATGGTTCAAATGAAAATATCACTAACCCCTATAAATGCGATCAAACTCTTAATGTCCGTGCATGTAATTTTAACTTAAGTGCAGGTACATCTTTCAATCCTAAAAAGGAAAGACTCAGAGTTTGTTTTTTGAAAAGAGTGATATATCAAAAACCAAGGGTTCATGGAATCTACTTATGATAAACATGAACAATGGCGTTTGTAGATAACACTTCATGCCTCGCTCCTCAAAGAAAAGAAAGGTGTACGCTTCAGTGCGCTTTATCTTTAAAAGAAGAGAATTCTTCTTATTTTTAACCATTCTCGTCAACATTTTTCATATTTTCCCATGCTCGTTCCGTCATAAAGTGGATCAATGTACATTAGCTTGTATTCTAGCAATTTTTGAAGGGGAGAATATTGAATCAAATGTGATCAATACGGTTTAACTTGGTCTCTCAATTTATATGAAATGGTCAAAATGGCTTCTGAACACAGCAGTTTAGAACCCGCACTTCATGAATTGACTCCTGCAATAATCAGTTCAGGACTCATGCCAAACCGTCCTCCTTCAACACCGTTTGTACCACCTTCAAGAACTGATTGGGATATTTTGTTTCAACCATTATTTGATGAAATAATCAAACCTCCATCAAGTGTTGATCGCCCAACCCCTGAAGTCATTGCTCTAATTGCTGAAGTAGTAGCTTCATAACCTGCTGCATCAACCGGTTCACCTTCCTCAACAACTGTTGACCAAGATGCACCATCACCTAGTAACTCACAAACCACACCTGAAACTCAATCTCCTGTCATTAGATGTTGCACGCATGAATAACGATCCATTCTTTGGCATTTCAATTCCAGAAAATGATTCTGAAGCATCTTCTTCTTCGAACGTTATTCCCACCATTGTGCACACTGCTGCTCCTAACTCAGAACACGTTACCAAATGGACCAAGGATCATCCTTTAGACAACATCATTGGTGAACTTGAAATACATGTTTCTATAAGACTCTAACTCCATGAACAAGCCTTATTTTGTTACTATGATACCTTTCTCACATCAGTTGAACCAAAGAACTATAAAGACGCATTAACTCAAGCATGTTAGATTAAAGCAATGCAAGACGAGCTTAATGAATTTGAACGTCTTGAAGTATGGGAACTCCTTCCTCGTCCAGATAAAGTGATGGTTATTACTTTAAAATGGATCAACCGGTTCACCTTCCTCAACAACTGTTGACCAAGATGCACCATCACCTAGTAACTCACAAACAACACCTAAAACTCAATCTCCTGTCATTAGATGTTGCACACATGAATAACGATCCATTCTTTGGCATTTCAATTCTAGAAAATGATTCTGAAGCATCTTCTTCTTCGGACGTTATTCCTACTATTGTGCACACTGCTGCTCCTAACTCAGAACACGTTACCAAATGGACCAAGGATCATCCTTTAGACAACATCATCGGTGAACTCGAAAGACCTGTTTCTATAAGACTCTAACTCCATGAACAAGCCTTATTTTGTTACTATGATGTCTTTCTTATATCAGTTGAACCAAAGAACTATAAAGACGCATTAACTCAAGCATGTTAGGTTGAAGCAATGCAAGACGAGCTTAATAAATTTGAACATCTTGAAGTATGGGAACTCGTTCCTCGTCCAGATAAAGTGATGGTTATTACTTTAAAATGGATCTATAAGGTGAAACTTGATGAATTAGGAGGAATTCTAAAGAACAAGGCTCGTTTGGTTGCTCGTGGTTACCGTCAAAAAAAGGGAATTGATTTTGAGGAATCCTTTACTCCATTGGCTAAACTTGATGCTATTTGAATTTTCCTTGCATTTGCTGCTCACATGAATATGATCGTCTACCAAATGGATGTTAAGATGGCATTCTTAAACGGCATTCTGCGTGAAGAAGTTTATGTCAGCCAACCGGACGGGTTTGTGGATCAAGACAATCTGAATCATGTATACAAGCTTAAGAAGGCTCTATATGGGTTGAAACAAGCTCCTCGCGCGTAGTACGATCTATTCTTGAAGTTTCTACTCTTTCAGGAATTCTCTAAAGGAACAGTGGATCCCACATTGTTCATCAGAAGACAAGGCAAAGATATTCTCTTGGTACAAATCTATGTTGATGATATAATCTTTGCGTCTACTACACCTGAACTATGTGACCATTTTTCAAAAATAATGTGTTCAAAATTTAAGATGTCGATGATGGGAAAAATATCATTTTTTCTAGGATAACAGATTTCACAAAGTCCCAGAGGCATCTTTATAAACCAATCTAAATATGCTCTAGAATCTTTGAAAAAATATGATATGGAATCTAGTGACCCCGTGGATACTCCCATGTTAGAGAAATCCAAACTGGATGAAGATACACAAGGGAAAGCCGTTAACCCTACACACTATCGTGGAATGGTGGGCACCCTTATGTATCTCACAGCCAGTAGACCAGACCTTACATTTGTTGTATGCATGTGTGCCCGGTATCAGGCAAAGCCTACCAAAAAGCACTTACATGCTGTAAAAAGAATCTTTAAATACCTAAGAGGAACCGTTAATAGGTGACTCTGGTATCTAAAGGATTCTTCTATTGCTCTAACAGCTTATGTAGACGCTGATCATGCGGGTTGCTAAGATACTAGACGAAGTACATCTGGATGTATGCAATTATTAGGAGAAAGACTTGTTAGTTGGTCATCAAAAAGGCAGAAAATCGCTGCGATATCCAGTACGGAAGCTGAATATATATCCTTGTCAGGTTGTTGTGCTCAAGTCCTTTGGATGAGATCACAGCTTACCGACTATGGCCTTGGATTCAATAAAATTCTAATGTACTGTGATAACAAAAGCGCTATTGCCTTATGCTGCAACAACGTTCAACATTCTCGATCAAAACATATTGACATCAGATTCCACTTCATAAAAGAGCAAGTTGAGAACGGAGTAGTACAGCTTTAATTTATTAATATGGAGTATCAGCTAGCGAACATCTTCACTGTAGCTCTTCGCAGAGAAAGAATTGAATTTCTTATCAACAAGCTAGGAATGCGAAGTTTTCAGTGCATTTATTTGTCAAAATAAGAGAAATCTTATTTTTATTGGTAAAAAGTTATCTTCATAATGAATCACTGTTTTCAGTAATCACAAAAAGATTTTCAAAGACAATTCTACCACTCAAACAATGACAAAAACTCTTTAAATAGAAAACGGGTCATTATTTGAGGAGGAGAAATCGTCATCAAGTAATCTTTTAAAACGGTCTTTCAAAATAAGTCAGAGAATAAACGGATAAAGTTTTTGATAATGACAGATAACAATTTCAAGGGGAGTTAATTTATATTAACTACAAGAGCTTTAGATGTCATTTGTTTCAAAATTTAGGGACTTATTTTCACTTTGAGACTTAGTGAATTCAGGCTTTAAACTACAGACGATCAATATTGCCAACACCTCATAGTTTTTAAAAGACTTAGGAATGCTTGGAAATACTTTCATAGTTTTAAAAGCCTTGAAATTGATTCTCACAGAATAGATTTAAGCTTATCAATTCTTCGAACACGATCTCAAGTATATTTGCGTACTAGGTTTTGCTGATTCCGAGGTATCGAAACCAGCAAGGGGAAGGAATAGATATACAAGAAAGATAATGAGTACACGTGATAGAATTCATACCCTATTCTCATTTTAGGTCATTCCGGGAAGACAAATGTCATAACCGCAGAGAAAATCAGTGTTTAACTTGTTACTTTCGGGTGCACTATTTCAACTACACGGGGGAGGAGATATCTTGTGATTTCAAGTATGCATCATTTAAGATACTAGGGGAAGTATTGTAAGAAAATTTATTCTAAGCATGAGAAGATTGGTTACTGATTCAATAAATGCTTCCTTATACGGTTAACCACTAAGCTTTTTTTTAAAGAGAGTAGAATTAGTTGACAAAAAAGGTACACTTTACCCGACCGGTCAATCTCTAAGCTTATTCTTAAAAGAAGTAGATATATTTGATAGAAGAGGTACACATAGGTATGATTATTCCTTTAGATTGTCAGTATCCTGTAAGAAGAAATGTCTACATTCGAGACTTAGTTGACTTTGGTGTTTCAATTTATATCATCACTATCCTGAAGAGAGAAATGCGCTCATCCGGGACTTAATTGACTTTGGTGTTACGGTATCAAATTCTTGAAAGGGTTAACTGTGTGCTTCAGATATCTGGCCTTTATACATTAAGACTGCTTGATGCAGCTTGCAAAAGAGTTTTGAATCTACTCAAGATAGGATTGCTGATTTAGGGGGAAGCTAGGACAACTTCTTAAGAGAGACTACGGGGAAGACCTACGGCTGCTACAAAGAACCATATGATCCTATCATATGATGTTCTCATCATTCAGGTCAAACCTCGTACATATTAATCTTGTGAATATATAAATGTGTAGCGTAGACTTAAAAATTAGGCATATATAGTATTTGAGTATGAATTTTCAAGAATTTCTTAGTAAATTCAAATTTTTTCAAATTAACATACTCAAACACCATATAATACCCTCATAATTTGAGGGGGAGCATTAAAAATGTTCATAATACGGCTTGTTAATAATTGGATATTTTTTCCCCGAAAGCAGTTATATTTGAATCAATTGATATCCAAAATATCAAGATGTGATTAAAATATATGGCTAAAGATGTGATTTTCAAGATCTCAAGTGTATGTTATCCCATATATGTGCTACACTCTTTCGATTAATCGATGCACATATAAAGGGGGAGAAAATGGTTACGTGTTGGCAAAAATGTGGAAGTACCAAAGACCAACCATTTAAATTACTGTATTGGAGTTATAAGGTGGTTAAGTTTAGGTATCCATTCCCATGATCTAGCCAGAACCAGAGGGATCTACCTAAGATATTCCACTAGATAGTGTAGTAGTCCTTGGGTATGAAAAAATGAGTAAAAGAGAGATTAAGGGAAAAGTGCCGACTTAGATGGAGCTAGTACTGGAACATACCCAACAAGGTACTAGTTATGAAGTCTCGATAAGCGCAGAAGGGGTTGAAGAATTAAAAATAAAAGTTAAGATAAAGGGTGAAAAGAAAGAAGCCCTCCTTACCCTTAGGCAGAAACCGGGTCAATACATCTGCTGTCAAGAATCACAAAGATGATTGTTGACATTGAAGACTGACATCATGGACCCAGTGATGCAATGCACAACCCTATCTAGCCACTCAGAATCTCTCAAAAGATTTCTATTTCATTTCTCACAGAGATTACACGCATTTCTATCAACTTTCTCCCTCCGAGTTAGTTGGTATTGAAAAGGTGGCAGTCTGCTCCAGCCTCCGATCACTAAAACCAAAGTGCACTATTGAGTCTAGAGCCAAAAGAGATCATCCATAAATCTCATTAGGACATTTTTTAAAGATTATGCTTGCTATTTCACACAATGTGAATAACGAGAAATATATAAAGAGTCCAACGCATTATCCTTGTGATTTTGCCAAAACATTAGAGTGATACTAAAGTATTCACAATGATGATGGAAATCCTGCTTGAGCCAACATTAAACAAGCTCATGGTAGGTGATTTGTACGATTCTATATGAATTAAACTTGTGACAACTTGAAAGAAATGATGGTGCGATTCTACAAGAATCAAACTTGTTCCAGTATATGAATTGACGATTCATGATGAATTTTTGAAATGATTAACACTCTTGATGTGTCACAAAACCACTTTAGCAAGTGACACGTCAATTGATTTTTAAATCGATTTTTTAATTCAATCGGTGAGACAGTAACTCACGGTTCACTCTTATCGTGTTGTCTGCTTTAAGACGTTCCGGTAATGAGAACATGCTGAGTTTGATGAATCTAATACATATGTATTAGAAAGATTCTTTACTTTAGCTAGAAATCCTGTCAATAATATTCTTCTTAAATTGAATCTACCTGATCACAGGTCGATCCTCACGGATTCGAAGGTTACTCCAACCAAACATGGACGAATGACAAAGCCATATTCGTCCGCCCGCTTTATTGCTAACTGTTTTAATACATGATACTTAAAAATGGATGTGAAGGTACCTGATTCCAACTGTCTCAAAGATTCATAACCACATGTTCATACTCAACCGACAAATATTAAGACATCATGAAAGATCAAGTACATGTTTCAAGACTTCCGCTACTCTGATACCGTACATCTTTCTTGAAGTGACGAAGTATCAAAGTCAAAGAATTTCAAAGAAGTTTTCGTCACTCTGATACCGAACATCTTTCTCGAAGTGACGAAGTGTTATAGTTAAAGAATTTCAAGAAAGATGTCTTATTCAAGCTTTCAAGACCAAGAAACAACAACAGTATGAGCATGTCGGTCCAAAAGTCACAAGTTCACAAGATGGCAAAGTTTACAAGATGGCGAAAAGAGATTATGCTTGGTTGATGATCTCAATGTGCTCAAGATCACATATTCACATACAAGTCAAGATAAAGGAACAAGCTCAAGCTTAAAGTCAATGATCACTACACCATATTCATAAGAAAAAAAAGAAGTATGCGAGCACAAGAACAAAGACCTTCATAGTATGCTAGGTTTAAGTTATTGTAAAATGGAATGACCTCCCTTAGGGGGAGATTGTTAGGAATAAAAAAATCCTAGGAAAGTATCAGTTACTCCATAGATAATTGTCGTTAGCTCGTTAGGTATTATTTGGAACCTAAGTAAGGCCAAGTTAGGAACATCCCATGAAGGCCCATCCATAGCCGGCCCCAAAAGGATATTTATATACCTCTCCATACCTTGGAGAGGTGATTGGTTGTTCATTATTTCACACACATAATATAACTTTCCTTTCATGTTTCTTTCTCTCTTTAAAATGTTCATCCAACCACTCTCTCTCTAAAACCACCTCTTTTTCTTTCTTCATGTATGTTATCCGATTGTTCTTCACTATTTCTGGTCTATCATGTGATTTCTGTCTTGGGAAATAAGCCAACATTTCTGAGATTTCAGGCCACTTCGGGTTGGAAGTGAACGTGATGAATAAATCTGGATTGGCGTATGCCCGACATAGAGCCATTGCATTCTGATAGTTCTGCATCATATATCTTGGAATTCCCGTACAGCTCCTTGGCAGAACAATCCTTTTACCAAGTCCTACTACACTTATATCCCCTCGTGTGATCGCGTCACACAGATTATGGTATAGCCCTGCGCGCAACGTGTCTTGATTATTCCTTGTCCAGTTGAGCCTTTATTCTTCGACTGCGGTGTATGCATCTACCAAATATTGTTGGAATAGGCGCCCTCCCCTCAATAAAGTACTACTCTCGTTGGGTCGTTGCTGAATTATGTAGCTGTAGTGTTCTTTCATTGTTACGTATCCCCGTTTTGTTTTTCGGGTTCTTGTGTTGGTGTGATAGGGTATTTTCTCATGGAAGTCGTCTTCCCCATACGGAAACAACAAAGGATATTGGAGTGCCATATATGAAGGATGTAATTCTGAGACGCGTTTTGGCCCAGTATCTTTGCTGTTTACAATGACGTCTCTTATAGGAAGTCCATCTCTAAAATTATTTATGATTAGAGGTGCCACTTCAGACATGGTGGGGGCATTTTATTATCTGGTTGTTTTCTGCTCGCTATGTAACCACATATTGAAGTTTACCGAATTATGCGTGATGCACCAATCTCTTGTCATGCGGAATGCCTTGGTAACTGAACTATACTGATCCAACATTTGGATTAAATTCCCAACTATATGTTCATCAACGCCTTCACTTGTTTCCTTGTGAATGAAAGTAGTCATCTGATTTCTGACTTCATTCTGCATGTCAAAAAATAAAGCTAGGCAAATTTTGGTTGCATTCTTTCCTTATGAAGTAGG
>BQNB010015985.1:0-31851 GCA_026074375.1 Tanacetum coccineum
TTTTTCAGGGGATCAATAAGCACGAGGTGCGATGGATACATTGGTGGTTTTGATTTGGATGTCTTGCATTAAAGATTTTGTCGCATTTTATTTTGTTACGACTTTTTGGTCGTTCTATATATATCTTGTGTTATTGATCTATGAAGTAACACGCCCCGGACCCTTATTCCGCTGCGACCCAATTTGGGGGTGTTACATCCGCAATCCTTTGAGATTGGATCAACCGCCTTCGGTCTTCACTCTCTCTCGAGCACGGTCATTTTGGCTTTGCGATCTAACTCGTATTGTTCTGCCATGAATTTTTGATACGCGGCCGGGTTTGAACCGAAGCTAGCGGTCGAGTTAGAACCCGTACGTTGACTTTTAGCAAGTCGTTGCAAACCGGGTGGTCGAGGCAACTCATCATCTCCAAAATGCTCTGGTTCCTCGTCGGTGCCCAAAAGACGACTTCTTCTTTGCAAAGTCGAATCGGGGTTTGTCCACTTGTGCTTGCCTTTCAAAAAAAGCCAAGCACTCCGGTGCTTAAACTCACCCCCCACGGTTGCATCATACAACATGTACACCCTCGACATATGATCATCATCATTCTCCCCACTATGAACCGCGGTTTCTTGCACCAATTGATTAAACTTGAGAACCGCGGTATTCATTGGAGTCCACTTACCCGTCAACATGTTCTTGGTACGCTCCGTGAAGCCTTTTTTCTTCGCTTCCTTATTGTACACATTTTGGATTTTGTACCAAAAAGTATCTCGCTTTTGATCACACCCGGTTTTTGGATCCTCGGAAACTTGAATGAAACATTCCGCCAAAAGCAACTCCTCATCTTGAGTCCACGCATTACGAACTCTTTTTTGTTTCTCAACTTGCGGTTCTTTTTCTTTGTTTTTTTTACATCGACTTCATACGGCCGCCGCGGCTAGGCTTCGACGTCGGGGTCGGAAGCGGCTCCTCTTCATCTTCGGTATCTTCGACTTCAAGGTGGTGCGATTGTTGCTCGGAATGTGGTTGGGAAGTGGTGAATTGGTTTGGTAATTGTTGTGGTTGTTGTTGGTGCATTTGTTGCATTTTAAATTGTTGAAACATCAACAATTCTTCTTGGGTAGCAAATTGGGGTTGGTAATTGGGATAGTAAGGCATTTGGTTGAATGACGGTTGAGTGGAGGAGCCCGGATTCGAAGACGACCCCGGAATTTGGTTGGTTGGGTCGTTAAGCATACCGGAAATCCAATTTGGTTGGTTGGGGTTGGGATTGGGATTCATTTTTTTTGAGTGAAAAAAATGGAGAAATAGAGAAATGTGTGTTATAAAATGTATTGAAAGTGTGTGTGAAGTATGAAATAAAAATGGGGTATTTATAGAATTTTTAAAGTGGTAAAATTAGGGTTTTAGGGGTTTTTTTTGAAAATCCGCTCCCCTCAACGGTAAAAACCGAATACTTTAAAAAAAATAAAAAATAAATAAATAATATATAATGTTTCGCGTGGGCTGTTAACCATGGCGCGAGAACCCTTTGCGCGAGCCACGGAGTGGTGCGCCGTGAGTTTTTCTCGCGCCAAGGCTTGGCGCCAACGTTTGACACCACCACTCTCTCCGCTCTTATACCAAGCTATCAATATTAGAGATGCAAATAAATCGGTTAAAACCGGTTTTCGGTTATTAGAAAACCGGTTTTAAAAAAACCGGTTTTTCTAATAACCGGTTTCGGTTTTTTCGGTTTTTTCGAAATCGGTTTTTTTCGGTTATAAATGTTCGGAATCGGTTTTTTTCGGTTATAAATTTTCGGAATCGGTTTTTTTCGGTTATAAATGTTCGGAATCGGTTTTTTTCGGTTATAAATTTTCGGAATCGGTTTTTTACCGGTTCGGTTTTTTTCGGTTATAAATGTTCGGAATCGGTTTTTCATTTAATTAAACAATACACCGGAAACATACTAAACAAATACAATCATAACTTTTTATTTGCACCGGAAACATACTAAAAAAAATACAACCATAACTTTTATTTAAACAATACAATTATACAACTAAAAATATATAAATACTAATACATTTCGAGCTTCGGCATGGCCATCACCCGAAAACATATTAGTGTACTCAAGTAGTCAAAAAAGAAATTTTTTTTAAAAACTATTAGTGTTCGGTTATATTAGTGTACTCAAGTAGTGTTTTTTTTAAAACTTTTTTTTAAAAACTATTAGTGTTTTTTTAAAAACATATTAGTGTACGCCAGGTTTTTTTTTTATAAAACTATTGACGGGTATAAAAAATAAAAAAATTAAAAAATTAAAAAAAAAATAAAAAAAAAATAAAAAAACCGGTTAAAACCGGTTTTTAAATAAAACCGGTTAAAACCGGTTATAAAACCGGTAAAAAACCGGTATGGGGAAAAACCCGATAACCGGTCTAACCGGTTCGGTTATATTTAACCGAACCGGTTAAAAAAAAACCGGTTTTTTAAAAAACCGGTTTCGGTTTTTCGACCGGTTTTTTAAAAAACCGGTTTTGAATTTGCATCTCTAATCAATATAACTAACTAACACGTTAAGCCCAGACACTTTTGATCCAAATTTATTTGAGTGGCCCAAGAGTTAACGGGCTTGATTTTCAAAGGACTAACCTAATAAATGTTTTTAACTTTTTATAGTTAACAAACAATTGTAAGATTTAAGTTTCATTACATACTAAACATTTTCTCACATATAAACCGCTCATTTTTAACAAACTTATTTTCATTTTTTTTCCAAATATTAATAGTTTTTAAACCGTTAATCGTTAAGCGAAAAAGATATATACCATCGCGACATCCATTTAATTATCAGTTTATAGATGGACATTTTGATATACTTTCGACAAAAAAAATTTATCCTTTTTGTCACGGTTTTTTTACATTTTTTTTGTTTTTTTGTTTTTCCTTCGTTGTTAAAACTTGCATGAAAAATCACATGTGATTAAACATTAATTTAAATATTCTAATAAAATAACATGTGATTTTTCCCACATGTGATTTTTTTACCAACTATGATTTTTCACTTGTGATTATAAACTTTGACTATAATTTATAATTCATATATAGTGTGTGTAATATATGGTTGGAAAACTAAGAATGTATGTTTTCTATTGCAAAATCAGGAAACGTTTTTTATTTATAAACAAATACTTATGTCAATTTTAGTACGGATGTTTAATGTTCGAACTTTGATATTAGTATGAAATCACATGTGATATGTAATTTGAATTTTGGTACAGCTATAGAAACGTGAAAAAACGACAAACTTTTTTTTAAAGTATATATGAAAGTGTTCATCTATAAAAAGATAATTAAATGTTGGTCGTGACGGTATAATTTGTTTTATATAACGATTAACGGTTCATGAGTTATTAAAATTATAAAAGATAAGTCTAATTAAATTTTAATTTAAATATTAATTAATATCTATTTTTTCTCAAAAAATAAATGAATGGCTTAATTATTTCTTAGTATGCGAGAAAAAATTAGTATATAAAATAACTCTCCTCAAATCTAATTAACTCGTATGTCCTTTTTTAATTATCTAAAGTGAAATGATCTATTATTATTCCATATTTTCATACGAATCACTAAGGAAGCGTTTGTTTCATGGTGTCGGAATTAAGCTATCACTATGACATCCATTGCAAGTGTTTGGTTACAAATCTATACATAAATACTCGGTATCATACTAATATACTGATACCACTCTAACATGTAGATGTAGTATATTATCCGTCCCAAAATTATTGTCCCCTATTGACTTTTCATGTCTTTTTCTTCTAATTTTGACTTTAAACATTTTTGTTTGTGTTATACAATACCTGATGAAAATCATAACTATGAAAATATATTTAAAAACCAATCAATTCTGTCATTTTGAATGCAACTTTTTGTGTCGTTTATTTTTATTTTTTATTACTAATTTATTTTATCCATGATTTTCGATGTTTTGCCAATTAATTTATGTTGTTTAAACTCACCGTAACACAAACTCAAACCTAATAAATCTCTCTTTTTCTTAAAGTTGGCGTAGCCAATTTGAGGCAGTTGACACCTAGGAGAAATTTAATTTAAGACTTCATATTTTAGTGATGATAACCATAAAACGTTTGCTACTGAACCACTCTGAGAGGCCAACTGTTAAGCAACAATATATACACACTTAACTATGA
This sequence comes from Tanacetum coccineum, assembly GCA_026074375.1. Taxonomy (NCBI): domain Eukaryota; kingdom Viridiplantae; phylum Streptophyta; class Magnoliopsida; order Asterales; family Asteraceae; genus Tanacetum; species Tanacetum coccineum. Next base: position 4,185 of record BQNB010015985.1, read on the forward strand.
TTCTCTATTGCAAAAATCTCAAAAATTATTAGTTAGTTCATATATTACTTAACTTGATATACTAAAATAGTCTGATGAAGTGTGAGTAACATGTTAGAATTAAACAACACAATGTACATGATTACAAATGGGTGGCATTGTCAACTCTTAAAGCACGCCATGCCTACCCCTTTTTTTTTGACAAACACACTCACAATCATTAAACTCCCACAACCACCACTCTTCATCATTCTTCCAACATCAAGTCATTGCTTTAGGCTCGAGTCTGTAATTCAAAGAAAAGGCGGGCTAGATCGGTAATTGAATTGGCTAAAGTTTGATTTGGGTCGAAATGGTTTACTTATTATAGCTTTGCGGATTTGTAACCTTTTATGTCTTTGTTTTTTCTAACTATTTGCTATCACAATTACCATATAGTTATAATCTCAGATCTTGCATTCATACAATAATTGTTCTGTCATGGATGTGTAAAAACCAGACAATAAAATGTTTATGTTTTTTTAGTCTTATGTGTCAAAGATATAAGGCGGGTCGTCAGTGGCGGAACCAGGAAATTAGAAGACGGGGGGCAATTTTTTTTTTTTTTTGAAAAAGTCGTTGTGCACACTAAGATAAAGACAGAGATACAATGGTTTTACATCGTTTGTCTTCAATATTGGGGGCAATTTAATCTTGAGTCCATAAAAAAACAAAATTTACATGGGAAACCGATTTTATTTGTCGCATCATGGGGGGCACCGCCCCTCACACTCAACATATACATCCGCCCCTGCGGGTCGTAATGGGCACCAACAAGGTGCGTCCCATGCAAAGGTGGTACCGACAAAGACGCATCCCTCCCCTCACACCCTCTAGAGGGGCCGCGTCTCATGTAGAGAAAAAAGGGAAATCGGTCGGATAAGCGACGGAGTCGCTTGGCTTGTTTGTGTGCGACTGTGTTTATTTACTGTAATTGTTTTTGTAAAGTATGTTTTTATTATATTCTCGGTCTACTTATTACATTATGTTAATCATTAAGTTATTTTGAAAAGAGAATAGTGAGGGTGACAATGAAGATGTTGATCTCTTCCGGATCACATTACTACTAGCCTAAACATAACTTACTGATAAGTGAATGAGAGAGAGTACTTAAACATGTCCCAATATTCAAGAATAATAATCGAGATTTTTAGTTAGTGATACCCGAAAGATTTAAAATAGGATTCGGATCTTGCGTCACCTTTATATAGAGTTGTTTATTATTACCATTACTTGTGACACATTTACAACTGTCATTCCATGCAAAAGAATTATTTTAGCTCATTACCCTACCACCACACACCCTTTAAAAGCAACTTGCTTTTTGACAAACAATAGTACTCAATATTACAACCCCACGACGCTCCCTATATATCATCATGTTCAAACCATTTGTACTTATAAAACCAACCAAAAACAACCCTACATTACTCTTTTCAACATAACAAATAGCAAAAGATAGCCAAGATATGCACATATTCAAACAAATACATTCTAGTCCTCAACTTAATGGGCTCTAATCACCTTTCTATTACTTGGGTTCTACTTGTTTTCTTGGCATTATTACCCGAAAATTTTGTCATCCACGTACACGGGATCAAGCCCACACGACTTCTTGACCTTGCAATTCGATACTACACTTTCAAGTCGTACAAGAACTTCAAAACAGGCACGTCGTATAACGTTCATTTGCCATCGAATCTCACGGGGGTTAATGTTAGCACCGTGAAGTACCGTTGTGGAAGCCTCAAGAGGTATGGTGCTAATATTCAAGAATTTCACTTGGGAGTTGGTGTGGATGTTCATCCCTACGTAGAAAGAGTTCTTATAGTAACACAAAACCTAGGAAGCAATTGGTCGAATATTTATTACGATATTTATGACCAATTACTAGGTTATCAACTCGTTTCTCCCGTATTAGGGTTACTAGCATATAACGCCGACGATGATACAAAATACAATGTCCAATTCGAGGTCAAGATACAATCCCCGAACATAAATGGAATAAAGATTGATTTTAGTAACTACACCATGAAGAAGAACAACACTTTGCATGATAAGATACAAATGTGTGCAACATTTGGAGACGATGGTAACGTGACACTGGAAAAAGAGTTTGCACCGAACATTTGTGCCACCACAATCCAAGGCCATTTCGGGTTGGTGGTGCAATCACCAATAATGTTGCCTGAGAGGAAGAAGATAAAGAAGTGGAAGGTGGTGTTTGGAAGCGCATTTGGGGGTGCGATTGGAGCTTTTCTTTTGGGGTTGCTTCTGATAGCCATGTTTGTGAATGTGAAGAAAAAGGCAAGATTAGAAGAGATGGAAAGAAGGGCTTATGAAGAAGAAGCACTTCAAGTTTCAATGGCTGGACATGTGATTAGAGTTCATAATGTTCAAAATCATCATCATCCTAGGTGAGTTAAGTTGTTTTGTTTGTCACGTATAGTACGTTGTACCTATAGATTCTTTGCTGTAATATTATTGGCCGGTTTTCAAATACCATTTCAAATTTATGATACTCCTTGTCTCGGTTCATGACTTATGTTTATGTATTAAACTAACGTGAGTAGCTTGTCAATCAAGATGTTGTGGGTTCAAGTCTCGACTGATACAAGAGATATTAACCAATAAAGTATGACACCCGATGGGGAATTCAATGTCTCACAGTTATATCTTTGCTGATTCGCACTACAAAACTTGCTCACTTCGAGTACACAACTACATATAAATATCGTGCTTACGATTTACGAACACTACACTTTAAATTACACCAATAAAAAACTTTAGTCAGATATTTATACACATGCATAATCATTTTTGCCGTGATAAAGAATCCTTTAAAATTGGTTATAACATGATAGGTTATGTTAGGCAATCATACATAAGTTAAATGGATAAATATTTTTCTTTTAATCAAAATCACTACAAAAAATATGAGAACATGTGACGGCATTTTCCCCGGCGACATTTGTCGCTGGGGAAAAGTCGCTAAACGACAAAAATTGGTCCTACGTGACACCAATTCTCGTAGACTTATTAAGTCAAAGAAATCGAAACTTTTCCCGGCGACGCCGGGGATAATATCGTTATATCTTGACCAATTATTTGTATGTAAAACGTGGCGGAAATTTTTCCCGCTTCGTTTTCCCCGGCGACATGTCGCCGGGATTCCTTTGTTAGTTTTAAAAAAAATAATTAGTGTTAATAACGTTTGTGGTGACGTGGACATTATTTTCCCCAGCGACATGTCGCTGGGGATACCACGTTAATTAAAAATAATAATTAGTGTCGATTGGTTTGGGCTTTTATATTACCAAAATGGGCTCCTGTTTTATTTTTGGACAGTTTCCCCGGTGACATGTCGCCGGGGATAGTGTTTGACTTTGTTGACTTTCAACTAAACTACGTTTTTTAGGTTCGTTTCGGTCTGATATTCCGTATATTTTAACAAAAAATATAGATACGTTTTTAAGGTGTGTTAATGTTTGTACCATTGGCATGTCGAGGTGATATCGTTATACATAAACACATTCATATCATAAAAGTTTAAACAAAATCTTCACATACAATAAAACATACGAATTACATTGCAAATGACAAACTACTCCAAATCATACGAATTACATTGCACATGACAAACTACTCCAAATCAAGTTTTTCCATTTCATTGAGAACTTCGTGAAATAGTGCAGCCGAATTAACTGTGTGTTGTTCCGGATGCATATGCATGTCCATTGTTGCCTTGAGTACACTTATCTTTCCACGCAAGTGCTTGCAGTTTGAGCACTCTCCATTTCTTGAAGATCCTAGAGAATAGTTTGTAGGTGTTGAAGGTCCTGAAGAATAGCTTGGAGGCGTTGAAGGTCCTGAAGAATAGTTTGGAGGTGTTGAATGTCCTGCATAGTAACTTGGAGTCGATGGAGCTCCAGGAGAACTCATCAATTCACGAAGTCGGGTCTCTTTCCATAAAAAAAATCTACATCCAAAATGTTTCGAAGGCTGTTAAATAGTAAAGAAATCAATTCTTTTAACAACTAACCAGAATATTTATATATTACACAAATAAAAAACATGTGATTGTTCACCTTTGATTCTAGACATGCATAGTATAGTTTACCGTAACTCTCAGGTTTATACGATTGTCAGAGAACTACATCTCCTTCTGCACAACTACACGCAAAAGCTTCATGTGGCACCATCTTCACCATCTTTTTGTGGTTGTGATGGTAAGAGTGTGTGATACGTTTGTGGTTGTGATAGTATCTGCTTTTATGGTATAAAAGAGTTTTTGGTGGGAGAATTTGGCGCAAGTTTTTTGCGAGAGTATTTGGCGGGAGTATTTAGCGGGAGTATTTGGCGGTAGTTATTGGCGGGAGTATTTGGCGGGAGTCTAATGAACACACCTTAAAAATGGTAGAGTAAGTAGTTAAGTTTGCCGGTATAAAGATGTTAATACTGGTAGAGTAGTTAGTACTGTTAGTTAGTATTTGGTACTGGTTATCCATATTGACTACAACCCTTAACAGGCTAACGTATAACCATAACATATCGAATCATCCGTTGAACGTCTAATGAATAACCAAAACCTATCGACTCATCCGTTGAACATCTAATGTGTAACAATCGAGAAGGAAATAATTCACCAAAGATTGAGACACTTACTTATCATGTTCTAGCTACTTATGGGTGATTTCTAAGTAGTTTTGCTACCTTTGTTATGACTATCATCGTTATAATTGAGCCGATGAACATCAAATGTGTAACGCTAACATATCGACTCATCTGTTAAACATCTAATGTACAACGATAACATATCGACTCATCCGTTGAACATCTAATGTACATCGATAGCATATCGACTCATCCGTTGGACATCTAATGTGTAACGATAGCAGAGAATCATCGCGAAGAGGAAAATCAAGAAGGAAATAATTCACCAGTGATTGAGACACTTACTTATCATGTTCTAGCTACTTATGGGCGATTTCTAAGTAGTTTTGCTACCTTTGTTATGACTGTCATCGTTATAATTGAGCCGATGAACATCTAATGTGTAACGATAAAATATCGACTCATCCGTTAAACATCTAATGTACAACAATAACATATCGACTCATCCGTTGAACATCTAATGTACATCGATAGTATATCGACTCATCCGTTGGACATCTAATGTGTAACGATAGCAGAGAATCATCACGAAGAGGAAGATCAAAATGGAAATAATTCACCGGAGATTGAGACACTTACTTATCATGTTCTAGCTACTTATGGGTGATTTCTAAGTAGTTTTGCTACCTTTGTTATGACTATCATCGTTATAATTGACTCGATGAACATCTAATGTGTAACGATAACATATCGACTCATCCGTTGAACATCTAATGTACATCGATAGTATATCGACTCATCCGTTGGACATCTAATGTGTAACGATAGTAGAGAATCATCGCGAAGAGGAAGATCAAGAAGGAAATAATTCACCGGAGATTGAGACACTTACTTATCAAGTTCTAGCTACTTATGGGTGATTTCTAAGTAGTTTTGCTACATTTGTTATGACTATCATCGTTATAATTGAGCCGATGAACATCTAATGTGTAACGATAACATATCGACTCATAAGTTAAACATCTAATGTACAACGATAACATATCGACTCATCCGTTGAACATCTAATGTACAACGATTATATATTTTATAAAAAATAATTGTAAATAATAATTATATATTTTATAAATAATAATTATATACGAACCGACCGGAACGAACCGAGAAACCGGACCGACCCAGCCGAAACGAACCGATTATATATTTTATAAAAAATAATTGTAAATAATAATTATATATTTTATAAAAAATAATTTTAAATAATAATTATATACGAACCGACCGGAACGAACCGAGAAACCGGACCGACCCAGCCGAAATGAACCGATTATATATTTTATAAAAAATAATTGTAAATAATAATTATATATTTTATAAAAAATAATTTTAAATAATAATTATATACGAACCGACCGGAACGAACCGAGAAACCGGACCGACCCAGCCAAAACGAACCGATTATATATTTTATAAAAAATAATTGTAAATAATAATTATATATTTTATAAAAAATAATTTTAAATAATATATTTTTTAAATATTAATTATTAAAAACTCTAGTTTTTTAATAAATATAGTTTTGATATATTAATAAAACTTTTAGTAAAAGGTATAGTTTTGATATATTTGTGATATATTAATAAAACTTTATAATTTTTTAATAACACTTTCCTCGGCGACATGTCGCCGGGAAGCCTCTTTTTATTTTTGCGAAAAAACCCTCCAATATTTTCGTTATGGCACCATTTTCCGCTAAAGGACAAAATTGTAGTTTCCCCGAGGAATGTCGCCGGGGATAAATCTGGTACTAAAAACAGATATGAGTTTACAGACTCATCCCAAAACGTAAAACATAAAAAAAAAACTACTCCTAGGCGATTTTAACAGCATCACCACCACCTCTCACCCACCACCACCTTCGGCACCACCACCACAGAACCCACCACCACCACCACTACTCACCACATAACCCACCACCACTCACCACCTCCTCACACGCGCACACGAGCACAATTAATACCGCCACCACCACCTCCTCCTCATCTAAACCATAATTCTTTTCTAAACCCTCTAAATGATAATTCTTATACTTCTTTTTCTAACCCTATAATTGTTGGTGGTGACCTCTTGTAATTTTCGCCGAGTCCACCATTGTAATTTTTGTTTTAATTTTTTTAATTATGATAAGGTTTGGTATAATTTGGTGTTAATTATAAAAATGTGTTAATTTTTTTTGTTTGGCAGTTGGTAGCCGAGTCACAGTCGGGCCAAGTCGAGTCCACAGCCGAGCTGACAACAGGCCGATATCACCGAAGGTATGTTATAATTTATTTTTTTCCTTTTGGTATCTTGGGTGACATGTCGCCGGGGAATGTTTATTGTTTAAATTTTCTTAGTTTATAGTTATTATTAGGTGAATTGCGTTAAAATTATGTATGTTTATAGTTTGACATGTCTCCGGGGTGGTTATTAATACAATAAGCTCATATATGCATAAATAAGTTGAAATAAGCTATAATTAAGAACAGCTTATTTTAAAAAGCTGTTTAAAAACAGCTTATTTGATTTAAATGTATGTTTTTTTATGATAGAACCCTTTAGGAATGTTTTAGGATTTTAGTGATTAAATTTGAAAAATCCCCGTCTAAATTTAATCATCCTATAGAAACCCCGTCCGAAATTAATTTATTAGAAATTAATTTCGAAAAGTCCCCTGTTTGGGACTACTTTTGAATGTTTTGTCTCATTTAGGATATGAATGCGTATAATTGGTTTACTATTTGAGATGATTTCGACAGTGTTTCTTCTTTACTCCTACGAATATGTCTTTAAACACATATTTGGGGAGTTGAGGGGAAATGCTGCCGAAATTTTCTCAAATAGTAAATCGGTTATACGCATTCATATATGAGACGAATCATTCAAAGAGTGGGTTAGGATTGCCTTCCATAGTTGCACTAGGTGAACAAAACATCTCGTATTCCTCGTTTGAATGTGTTTAATTAAGTTGCATATAATAACTAAATGTATCGTTAAAACGCAGTTATGGTATTCGATGATAAGACTTGGACACTTTTACAGCGTCATGAACCATTATTTTTTATCGGTCTTCAAAAATTCGTCGATCATTGCAAGCCGTTAGTGAATAGTGCCGGGAAAATAAAATGTCCATGCAAGTCTTGTCGAAATATATTATGGGTACACATCAAACACCTTTCAGACCACATTATGAGACAAGGGTGGGACCCACGTTATAAAATATGGGTGGAACACGGTGAACCGGCTCCACCTACGCCACCGCCAGTAATAGATAACACAAGACAACCTCAGATGAGTGACATGACAGCGTTACTTAATGATCTTACCTATATTCCTCCGAATAATAAACACAATGAGCCAACTCAAGGAGATATTGGTGAGACAAGTAACAAACCGACTCAAGCTACACGTAACGAGTTTGAAGAGGTATATGCCAGTGCCAACGAGGAGCTGTACCCCGGTTGTGACTATGTGACTCGATTAGACTTTATGGCAAAGTTTACCTATTTTAAGGTTAAAGGTAGATTGACTGATTCTATATTCAATGAAATGTTAGAGTTTTTCCAAAATGTATTTCCCATCAGTAAAGGATACAAGCTCCTACCGTCATACTATGCAATAAACAAGACATTTAAAATGGCCGGGTTAGGGTACGAGTCGATACATGCTTGTGAACACGATTGCTGCTTATTTTATTATCGTGTTCATTTATTTAGTTGTGTATATTTATCTAAATTCGTTTATTTATTTATATCATATAAATAAATAAATAAATTTAAATAAATAAATAAATTATATCTCTAACTCTGTCTTCATTTTGTTGTATATGATTGCAGACCCAGTTTGATCTGAGGCCGCACATGGAATCCCCCGACTGGACAGAGATCAACGCCGGCATCCAGCAGCACTTGCAAAAAGCGTACAGTACCAACAAGGCTGCTTTCAAGGCCCAGCATTGGGTTATAGACCCCACGATCGGAACTTACGATGTGGAGAAGATCAGGCGGGCATGTCCTGAGGACATTACGGCGGAAGAGTGGGAAAAGTATATTAAGTTTTGGAATGATCCCAGGAACATTGCCCGAGCCGCTCAAAATCTGCAAAACCAGGCAAATAGCACAGTCATATCTCGACAGGGATCCCGGTTGCTTGCTCGCCTTCGAGATGAGATGGTAATAAGCATTATAATTATTTTACATACATATATACATATATATCTGATTATACGCTTTGGTGTATTGTGATTTGTCGTTTTTAATTTGTTTCATCTTATATGCGTGTGTATGTGCAGAGGCAGAGCTCAGGCACTCAGGAGTACCCGTCGCTCATTGACACCTTCTTCGTGGCACACACTGTTAACGGGGAATTCCTTCAAGATGAGGACCGACGTATATACGTAAGTTTTGTTTCAAAACACACTTTAATGAATTATCGAGAATTAATGTAGCAACCCGACTAATATATTAACTATCTTGTGTTTTTGTCACTACATAGGAGGAGATGAGGAGGTTGGAGGCTACGGGCACCTACACCGATGATGAGATCAATCGCCTTGCTAGAAGGGGTAAGCAGCGCGGGCACATTCCCGGTGTTGGTAGGGTATTGCCAGCACGGGCCACAGCCGGCCCAAGTACGCCCGCGTCTGAAAGCACGCTCAACAGCCTACACAAAAAGGTGGACTTCATGATGAGTCTTTTCAAAAGTGACTCAAAGTACTCAGATATGTTTTCACAGTTTGAGTCGGGTGGTGCCAGCGGGAGTGGCGGGTGCGGGGACGACGAGGAGAGTGCCGACGCTCAGGAGGACGAGGATGAGGATGGCGATGGCGATAGTTAGTTGTGTTATATATGGGTTAGTATGCTACATTGTTTCCCTATCCTACTTTATGTTCATCTTATGTTCATCTTGGCGACCTGTATGTAAACACTTGTTTCCCTATCCTATCATGTTGAATATTGACTTGTAAGCCCCGTTTATGACTAGGAAGCAACGTTTTGTAGACTTATTCGGATTTTGGACGATTTAGCTTTATTATGTATTGGTTTTGGTACAAGTTGTGATGTATTTGTATTGCGTTGATCCGTTATATTGTATTGTGTTTTGGTACAAGTTGTGATGAGTTTATACAGGTTTTGATACAGGTTTGATGTTTGGTAGATTTTTTCCGAAACTAAATGTCTTGTTTGGATTTTGATAATTGTAGCTTTTATTATACATATAGCTCATGTTATGATCAAATAATAAATATAATTAAAATGAGAAAGAACGAGAAAAAATCATAACCACAAATTTCAAAAGCATCCATAAAAATACTCCTAATTGTTTCTCCCCCTTATGTATCTACAATTTCTTCTTATTAAATCTATTCCCTATGGCTCAAAAGGTAAAGAGCTAAGTAGTAATCAGTTCTTATTATTTTCAGGATGTTACGACAAAATTTAATCGTCTCGACCGTAATGTGTGTCACACCCCCTAAAATATCAGACTATAATGGCAACCGAGGGAGTGTGACTTCATGATTTTCATACTTCTAAGCAATATAGAACGACCTCTATACGAGACATTTTAAGAAAACAGATCACTTAAATTAGAAAGTAATAAATTGTTTAACATTCAGCAGAAGCATAAAATAGACAATACAACATTGTTTTAAATAGGACAAGTGATCTTCAGATAATGAGAAAATGACAGCAATGCATGAGACTTCATATAGCATCTTCATTCTTAATACCTGAGAAAAACATTGCTAAAGTGTCAACATAAAGTTGGTGAGTTCATATGTTTGTTTAAGCAAAAAATGTAGTGTTTGTGAATCACAAGATTTCACCCACATATGACAATATAACAGATACAAAGTCATATAAATTGCATTACTATTGTCGAAGCTCCCCCCCCATGACACCGAAGGCGTTAACATATACCAACAATAAATGAATGCCTGCAGGTGTCTAACCCGGGACACCCATAATCTGACTCAAATGAATTTGTGTTTGCTTGACTAATGTCAGTCCAAGACAAACAGGGATTGTCAATCTCGATAGATCTATCCATAACATTCGCGCTCACAAAGTTTGACGGTTCATGATAAGTCGGGCAAATATAGCAACTTGGGTTAAATCAGGACTTAGACCAATCAGTAATGAGTAAATGTACTTGTTATTCCACAGTTTAAAATAAGCAATGTTCTCACCCCAAAAGATGATTTAAAACAGTAGTGTGGGGGCTATGAAAACTCGCCTTGACAGTTAATCGCCTGAAAACTAATGATGGTTCAATGCACGACAAAAGTAATGCAGTCAAACACCTAAGCAATTATGACAAAGTCTGAGTCTACATTCTGAACATATGTAATGAATTATACAATTGGTCAAAAAGTATGGTCGCTGTGAGTTAACGTCTTACATTTTTTAAAGTGTCGATTATACCGTGGCTCTTGTGACGACTTTACAACAGAGTTTGTTAACATTATTATGTGACGCACTTATATTTACGTGTTCGTGTGATTTTAATATCTAAGAAGCGTAACAACATTTGTATGATATTAAGTGCATATATCTTCTCATCGCGTTTGTTTATTTATATCGTCGTCGTTAATTAATTTACTACAATTTATGTACTTATATTTAATATTCTTACGTTTCATGGTTTTTAAATCGTATGGCTTTTAAATTCATATTTTAATTCAATTAAGTTTTGAAAATATTTTTTTTGTGTTAACTAAAGTTAATGAGCCGGGATAAACTCGTTTACCTTTTTAAAAGTAACTTATTTTCGTTAACATAAATATACTTATTAAAATAAATGTACTCGTTATTAAGTTGTCAACCCATTTGGGGCTCGAACCGAGTGTTTGATAATTATGTATGTAATATATATATCTATAACAATACTTATAATTGAGCATGGTGTGAACCATTTCTAAGTCAACTTGTCAAAAATAATACACTCTTGCATATTTTACCAATTCTTCACATGTAAACATATATATATACCTGCTACACATGTCCCTCCACTTTTCTTTGCTTCTTTTTGCTATAAGTCTGACACACAACAGTGAGCTTTGTTGCTCCACTGTTTTTTGTTCATTTCTCAGTAGTAACCGCATTTATATAAACCTTTAGTACATTATTATCCTGGCTTTCTTCCTATACTGAATACAACATGCATGTATAACAATTCACTATTCCACTTCTTTCCTATATTTTCTTTCTTCTTTTTCTGCGCAATAACAGTGAGTTGGTAACTCACTGTTTTCGTTTTCATTAATCACTCAGCAACCCATATGCATATATGTTAGTTTTCCTATTTATTTCGCAGGTTTCCATCTATATAGCTAGCATGAGAAGACATCAATCCATGTACTACAATCAGGATGCTCGGTGTGTGGAATAATGATCCAACGACAGCTACTGTGTTTTTTTTTCTTTTTCTTTTTTCCTGTCACAAAACTAACACACAACAGGAGTTTTTGACAACCACTTTTATGGTTTCATTTGCTTCCGACTTCCCTCATCATAGGTATAAATATATAATATATATATATAAAAAAAAATATGATAGGTATATATAAATATAGGGGGAAATAAAATAGGAGGATGTTAGATTCTGTCTAGATGATCTAATAAATAATTATCACATGTTTAATGTGGTATATGGGAGTGAACAACACGTTATTTTCTATCACACACAACAGGAGGTTTGACAACCACTTTTGTGGTGTCATTTGCTTCCACTCACGCATCATATATATATAGGTTTTCTTCTAGATTTCTTATATATATTATCACATGTTTATATGGGTATATGGAGTACACGGGTTACACCTTTTCTTGTTTCCCTTTAGTTACCCATCAGACGCATGACAGTGAGTGTAATACTCACTGTCTCCTTCTTCATTCTTGCTTAAACAAGCAGACGCAACACTTGCAGGTTTTCTTTTTTTTATAAAGTATTTGAACATGAGTGTGACTTAGGTGATTAGCAAGTTGAGGGTTATGCTTCGAGATGTCAGGGACCTCTCGTTTCAGCAGAAACGCAGCCCCACCGTGGTTATTTACTCGCTACTAGTCGCTTGCTAGCATGCGTTATGAGTGAGGGTTTTGGTTCGAAACGACACGCACCGCGTGTTCGTTCTTACAGCGTCAGAGACGTACCCACCGTGAATAAAGCTCGGCCAGGGTTTGTTTCGGTCTCATGGATATGCCCCGTTGCACATCACAGCTACTATATGGGGGTTTTCCTCATTATTTCATGTGTAACCTTAATGGTTTGCTAACCCTCAATGAGTCAAAAATAGTAAGTCCCATGTGCGTTTAAGGTTAATGGGGGTTTCCTGGTTTCGTTTTTACTAGAATATTACTGTATGACATTTACAGGTTTTGTGACACATTGATATTTTATGTGTGTTGCGATGGTTTAGCATGCGTGTGTAAGCACAAGTTGTGCGTGCATTATGCGTGTAGCTTATAGACCAAGCAAGGCCGAAGCCTTTGGTCGGCTTGCCAAGGTTGGGGTGGTCTTAGTCTTGGTCACAATATGGGTTAACTGTTACGGTAAACAAGAAAACTCACCGAGGTCCAAGCTCAATAGGTGACGAGAAGAGGTGGTGGTGATGAGAGGAACTCGAACTTCTCTTGTTTCAACCCTTTTAAAATCCGACGTTCGTCTAGCTTGTGCCCTTAACGAAACTTGAATTCAACTCGTACAATTTACTTATTGTTCTCAGGTTTTTAGTTGTGAGTTACTTGTCTATGCATGGTTCCCTTTTTATATAAAATTTATTAGCTTAGTTATTGATATTTTTCTCGTGAATGTACATTGTACAAATAGTTAAACCAGGGTAATGATTCTAATATTGTAGCATCATTATTTCTTTTCATAATACTGTTGGAGCATCCCTACTATTCTTTCATTTAAATTGTATCAGATTGCCAATACGTAACACATGATGGAATTATTCAAATTCATGAAGTAGTAGGGTAGTGTATAAGGTTTGGTAATGATGGTGTTTTATTATATATATATATATTAGTTGTCATTTGCATTTGTATATAGATGTGAGTTATTTTTATCTTTGTTGAATCCATTTATAGTTGTCATGGTTATTAGTTTGTACGTAGACGGTTTCATAAAGTGAACTAAATTTGGTTCTTATCGCTACTCGTTCTAAAACGTCTTTTTAGACACAGAGTAATAATGGTGATATTCGTATGAAATTTAAACGTTTCATGATAAAATAATGCATTGACGATCATAAGATAACTTCTCGTTGAAATTAACGGTAAACTTGCAAACTTGTAGTACATGACTTTTTACTTAATAAAAAGAGAATTAAATTTTATTGCGGGTTGTCACATCCGCCCCACGTTATGCGATTTCATCTCGAAATCAAGACGTTGTGGTAGATCACGGGTTTGTGAATAGGTGAGGGTATGTCTCTTTGAATTGATCTTCGCGTTCCCATGTGTACTCTGGGCCTCTACGTGCGTTCCAATGGACTTTAATGATAGGTATACGGCTTCGCTTGAGTTGCTTGACCTCGCGGTCCATAATCTCTACGGGTTCTTCAACGAAGTTGAGCTTGTCGTCGAGTTGGATTTCTTCCAAAGGAATGACGAGTGTGTCATCAGATAAACACTTCTTTAGATTGCAAATGTGAAACACGTTGTGTACTCGACTAAGTTCTTGAGGCAAGTCCAAACGGTAAGCCACTGGACCAATCCTCTCTATGATTTTAAAGGGTCCAATATAACGAGGGTTCAACTTTCCACGTTTCCCAAATCGCATTACACCCTTCCAGGGCGCGACCTTGAGCATAACCTTATCTCCGACTTCAAATTCAAGGGGCCTACGCCTCTTGTCAGCATAGCTCTTTTGTCGATCACGTGCAGCTTGCATGCGATCCCTAATCTTGAAAATCTTTTCCGTAGTCTCGTGAATAATCTCTGGTCCGGTAAGTTGTGCTTCTCCAACTTCAGCCCAACAAACAGGCGATCGACACTTCCTACCGTAAAGTGCTTCGAACGGTGCAGCTTTAATGCTCGTGTGATAACTGTTATTGTACGAGAATTCCACCAAAGGTAGGTGTCTATCCCAACCATTCCCGAAGTCAATCACGCAAGCTCTTAGCATGTCCTCTAATGTCTGAATGGTCCTCTCACTCTGACCATCGGTCTGAGGATGGTAAGCAGTACTCAAGTCCAACTGCGTACCCAATGCTTTATGCAAAGATTGCCAAACTCTCGAAGTGAAATGGCTATCACGATCGGAGATGATTGACACCGGTATTCCATGTCTTGCTACTATCTCCTTCATGTACAGCCTCGTCAATTTTTCTATTGAATCCGTCTCCATCATTGGCAAAAAGTGAGCAGACTTGGTGAGACGATCAACAATGACTCAAATCGAATCGTATCCTGCTGTTGTTTTGGGAAGTTTGGTGATGAAATCCATTGTTATCTTCTCCTACTTCCATTCTGGTATATCGAGTTAGACCAATAAACCATAGGGCCTCTGATGTTCAGCCTTAACTTTGGCATAAGTCAGTCATTTTCTAACATATGTGGCGATGTCAGCTTTTATGTTTGGCCACCAATATAACATTTTCAAGTCATGATACATCTTGTCGGCTCCTTGATGAATAGAATACTTTGACTTATGCGATTCGTGCATAATCAAAGGCCTCGTGTCACCGTAACATGGTAACCAACTTCTATTATCCAAGCATAATGTTCCATCAGCGCGAGCTTCTAACTTCTTTAGCATGCCACTAATATCTTCTGCTTTAATGTTTTCGATATTGACTGCTTCTCTCTGACCCTCAAGGATTTGTGACGGAAGGTCCAAGCCAATGGTCATAACCAAGGCTCTTACTCGCAATGGTTCAGTTCTTTCCTTTTGACTCAAAGCATCTGCTACGACATTTGCCTTGCCCGGGTAATAACGAATTTCGCAATCATAATCACTTAGGAGTTCTATCCATCGGCGTTGCCTCATGTTGAGATCTTTTTGGTCTAGGATATGTTGTAGACTCTTGTGGTCGGTGAACACTACACACTTCGTGCCATACAAATAGTGTCTCCAGATCTTTAGGGCGAACACTACCGCTCCTAACTCCAGATCATGAGTGGTGTAGTTCTTCTCATGAATTTTTAGTTGCCTGGAAGCGTATGCAATAACCTTCATTCTCTGCATCAGTACCGCACCTAACCCTTTTATGGATGCATCACAGTACACCACAAAATCTTCACTGCCTTCCGGTAGTGCTAAGATAGGTGCAACACATAGTTTATGTTTCAATAGTTGAAAAGCTTCTTCCTGTTCCTCACCCCAATCGAACTTCTAGTTCTTCTGCATAAGCTCAGTCATAGGCTTAGCTATTTTGGATAATCCTTCAATGAATCTCCTATAGTATCCTGCAAGACCTAAGAACTGGCGAATCTCCGAAGGAGTAGTTGGAGATGCCCAATTCTTAACAGCTTCAATCTTAGCTGGGTCCACATGAATACCACTGCTATCAATCACGTGACCAAGGAATTTTACCGTATTGATCCAAAATTCACACTTAGAAAACTTGGCATACAGTTCTTCCTTCTTCAGCAACTCCAGAATAGTTTTCAGGTGTTTCTCGTATTCTTTCTTATTACGGGAGTATATGAGAATGTCGTCGATGAACACAATCACAAACTTATCCAAGTATGGCTTGCACACACGGTTCATGAGATCCATGAACACCGCAGGTGCATTGGTCAAACCAAAAGGCATAACTCGGAACTCATAGTGTCCGTATCATGTTCTGAAAGTTGTCTTGGGAATATCTTCTTCTTTGACCCTTAACTGATGATAACCTGACCTTAAGTCAATTTTTGAGTAGATGTTGGATCCTTGCAACTGATCGAATAAGTCATCGATCCTTGGTAAGGGGTAATGATTTTTCACTGTAAGTTTGTTTAACTCACGGTAATCGATACACATCCGGAAAGATCCATCTTTCTTTCTGACAAACAAGATTGGTGCTCCCCACGGAGAGGAACTTGGTCTTATAAGACCTTTGTCAGAAAGTTCTTTCATTTGTTTGGCTAGCTCTTTCATCTCTGCAGGTGCAAGACGATATGGTGCGCGTGCAACAGGTGCAGCTCCGGGTACTAACTCATTATGAAATTCTACTTGGCGTGTCGGGGGTAATCCTGGCAAATCTTCAGGAAATACTTCCGAAAAGTCTTTGACAACAGGCACATCTTCAATTTGCCTCTCTAGAATTTCGGTTTTCTCTTCCTTCATCATTTAAATCAAGAACACTTGACATCCTTTATCGATGTACTTCTGTGTCCTGATGCTCGAGATGATTTCTAATCTTGATTCGCTTTTAATTCCGCTCCTTTCGCCTTGTATGATCAGCATATCGCTTCTGTACGGAACACAAATGTACTTCTCATAACACACAACTTCTGCGCGATGTTCGGCCATCTAATCCATTCCGACGATGATGTCAAAACTTCCTAGTTCTATAGGGAGTAAGTCGATTTTGAATAGGTGATTTTGCAAGTTAAGAGTACACCCTCTTAAAATGGTATTTGTGGTTAGCGACTTGCCGTCGGCTAGCTCCACGCTATAATTAGTGTCTAGGGTTGTAGGAGAGATGTCTATATATTTACTGAAAGCATAAGACACAAAGCTTCTATCCGCACCAGTGTCAAATAGTACTGAAGCATAGACATTATTGGTCAGGAACATACCATTCACCTGTTGTTTATCTTTCACTGCTGCTTCAGCACATATGATGTATACTCTGCCTGGTTGCCTACGTCCTCCTTATTACCTGGTTGATGTTAGTTACTTCCCTTAGGTTACCTGATTCTGCCTCTGATTGTTCTGATGGTTTTACGGGTTGTCTCGAATTTGATTCCCACCGCCTTGATTCCCATTGTTTGGACACTTGTTTTTGTAGTGTCCTTTCTCACCACATCCGAAACAAGTAACATCACTTCCCTGTCCTCCTTGGCTTCCTGGTCCTCTTTGGTTTGCGGGACGAGGTGAAGCGCGGCAGTCTTTGGCCTTATGTCCTGCCTTTCCACAGTTGTAACAAGTAGGAGGGCATGCGTCAATGTGGTGTCGTCTACATTTTCCGCAGTGAGGTAACTTGCCAGCATAAGAACCTTGTCCGGCTGTAAACGCCCTTGCTGTCTCTGGGCATTTGTTCGGGTTGAGGTTGCTAGTGTTGTTGGTGTTGTTGGGGTTGTGGTTATAGTGGTTTCTGTTCCATTTTCGCTTGTCATCCGAGTTTTCTCCTAACTCTTGAACCACTTGGTACATCAAACCTTGAGCCATGTCAATTGCTTCATGCAAGTCTACTGGTTTGGATGATGTTACATTACCCTTGATGCTCAAAGGTAGACCTTCGATGTAACGTTCCAACAACCGGTCGGCATTGGGTACCATTTTAGGGCATAAGAGGATGAGTTTTTGGAATCGTTGATTATAGGCAGTAAGGTTTGTACCCTTTACTTTTAAGTTCCACAATTCATTTTTCATTTGCTTGATTTCATTCCTGGGCAATACTTCCTAATGAACATGGCTTTGAAGTCACTCTAAGGTATTGCATGAGCGGTATCGAGAGTAACGGAATGAACATACACGTTTCACTAAGTTAAAGCACCATCTAGCAGTGTGCTAGAAGCAAATTTGACTCGGTCACCTTCTGCGACGTTGCTAATCTCAAATTGAGAGTCTAGTTTCTCAAACCATTGGGTTAAGCCTACAGCACCTTCAGTACCACGGAAGTTTTCATGCATGACTGCACAGAATTCCTTGTAGTTGCATGTCTTGTTCTGGGAAGAGTTAGATCCTAGGTTGTTCTCTTCTTGAGTGCTTGCAGCATGAGTCACAGCGGCAGCTGCGAGTGCTTCAGCAACTCTTGTGGCAATGAGCTAGTTGAGCATCTGAGTGTCAATGCCACTATTGATATCCATATTGTTTTGGTTGGTCGAACGGTTGACTGTAGGGTTCCGGTTGACAGTTGGGCATCGTCCGGGTGCCATTTTCTATAAGAGGGACAATAAAAATGACAGTTATGACATGCATGAAAGTTATATGCGTAAGGATATTCATGTTACTACAATTGGGCATGTCTTTTGAAATCAATACTGTTATTATTCGCAAACACAATGTTTATTTCTAAGAGTACGAGAATACAAGAGTTCACTAGTCGTGACAAACCCATAGCTTAGTGGTTATACAAAAGACGGAAATAAAACTAGTTGTTGTTACGATAGATTCGTTGAATCACTTCCTCGAGTGCCTCCTTCCTCTTCTGTCGTGCTTCCTCCTGAGCATTACTAGCACGATCCTCCGCATCCTCACACAATTGTCTAAGTTGAGTAATCAATTCGTCTATCGATAGTGTCTCCAACGAACTTTCCTCAACTCGGGGATTCACATCCCACAGTGTCATGAATGCTTCTAACTCTTCCAAACAGGCATTTGGGTAACGGTCCATGTCCTCGAGAATGGTATGCAACTCTCCTCTAAGGTGCGTTGTGCATACGGTCAAGGTCGTCTCAGGTACAGGCACCGAATTCTGACCAGTTTCTGTTAGAGTTTCTTCTCTTTGGGTGGGGTCCATTTCAGTAATCATCCGCTAGTAAGCAGCCATCGTGAATGGGGATGAAGGTGAGGGTGGTGGAGTAAGAGGATCAAATTGGTAATCATCAAGGTTAATAGCATAAATTCTGGCACGTTTAGTAAGATTTGGCTTAATAGGTGGAATAGATATACGAGCGGTACGTCTGATAGTTGGGGGAAATGGTGATACAGACGGCAAAATAAGTAATCCTAGAGTAGGACGTCTCCTGTGGTACACCTAAGGAAGTGTGTCAGGGAGTCTGGGAGGTACTAGTGTAGTGTTATCGGTGTGTCTCAATTCATCTGAGTTTGACATGTCGCTAAGACAAGAAAATATGAAATAAGGGTATAGATATATTCTAAAATACGCGTAGTTAAGCCTGTTTAATGCACATGTAACCCATATTAAGTATATGTATATAGTTAATACACATGTAACCTATCTTAAGTATATGTATCCCATATATGTCTATGTCACATGTACCCCATTTTAATATATGCACTCCTTTGATTGCCGATTCCTTTGTGCCCTATTTTAAGAAATCAGCAATGACAGACAGTAGAAGCATAATAAGCATGTTAAGCAGATAAGTAGTTATAGTCTAGTGTTACCTAATGCAACCTAGTTCTCTATAGCTCAGGGCTCTGATACCAATCTGTCATACCCCCAAAATATCATAGTATAATGGCAACCGAGGGAGTGTGACTTCATGATTTTCATACTTATAAGCAATACAGAACGACCTCTATATGAGACGTTTTAAGAAAATAGATCACTTGAATTAGAAAGTAATAAATTGTTTAACATTCAGCGGAAGCATAAAATAGACAATACAACATTGTTTTAAATAGGACAAGTGATCTTCAGATAACGAGAAAATGACAGCAATGCATGAGACTTCATATAGCATCTTCATTCTTAATACCTGAGAAAAACATTGCTAAAGTGTCAACATAAAGTTGGTGAGTTCATAGGTTTGTTTAAGCAGAAAATGTAGTGTTTGTGAATCACAAGATTTCATCCACATATGACAATATAACAGATACAAAGTCATATAAATTGCATTACTATTGTCTAAGCTCATGACACCGAAGCGTTAACATATACCAACAATAAATGAATGCCCTTGCAGGTGTCTAACCCGGGACACCCGTAATCTGACTCAAATGAAACTGTGTTTGCTTGACTAATGTCAGTCCAAGACAAACAGGGATTGTCAATCCCGATAGATCTATCCATAACATTCGCGCTCACAAAGATTGACGGTTCATGATAAATCGGGCAAATAGCAACTTGGGTTAAATCGGGACTTAGACCAATCAGTAATGAGTAATTGTACTTGTATTCACACGTTTGAAATAAGCAATGTTCTCACCCCAAAAGATGATTTAAAACAATAGAGTAGGGGCTATGAAAACTCACCTTGACAGCAAAATACTGCAATAAATGATAGGCACGGAAAATTAATTCAACACCTCTTTGCGTCCACCTAGTATAACGAAACTTGTCTATTTAACATGTGTGCAAAACAAATGATAACTATGCATTATCCATCCTTAGTAAGTGCTTGAGTTCATGAAAATGTTTATTCGCTATACCTTGTAAAAGTCAAAGTTCTTATTCTCGTGATATGTCTTTTCTCTTTAGATTTCCCACGATAGGTGTATACTCGTATGTCATATTACTTGTTCATAAAATATTATAGGTTGTATATTACAAGATCATGATTGAGTTTATGGTCGGATAATTCTCTAAATGGGTCAAATGGTCTATTTATGTTCTAAGGCTTAAAAAGGGTTTTTACGTCTATTGGGTCTACATAAAAGTATAAATTTACAAGTTATTATGTCCAAAATAATTTAATAAGTCAAGATTAATATGAAATAATATAAGTCTTGTTTAGATTTCAAGTTATCAAATAATAAACTAAATTTTTTTGAAGAAAAGGTTAGTAGTATTTTTACGACTTTTATGCTAAAAATGCCAACTTCAGGTGTTTGTTGCGACTTCGTTATTTAACCTTTTTACTTGGTTCTTGGTGCTGAGTCTTCTCTATATTTTTATGTATCTACAGCAGAAAAATCTCATTTTATTATCACTTCTAGGTGTCTCGTTTATAGGGCAACATTTGGTATTTAATTATAAATCGTTAAATTTTCACATAAAATCATGTATCTTCACGGATCGATATCTTGGTCGTTTCTTATCCGTTTTAATTGATTCAAAAGGCCATGGAAAGCTTATAATGTCTACTTTATAATGGTCATGGGTTCTGGTCTCATTGGTTAAGCCATAGTATTCGAAGTGTAGGTTAAACGTGACATGTATGTCCTTTAACAAGGAGGGTTTCAACAACTCTTTATTTTATAAAAACTAACTTGTACACTATGGTTTTTATGACTTTCTACCTCATTCTAGTTTATTTAGATATTAATAAGTTCATTTCATCATCATGCAAGATTCACAATATAGAAATTAGGGTTTCTTACGTTTTTAAGAAATATCAACATTTTTACGTACGCATGTAAGTTTTACGTGTGCATGTAATATCTTTCAAGCTATTTTTAAACTTTAAGCACTTCTAATTAGGACTAATGCATGTATAAAATAATATTGAACATAGAAAAATATAACTCACAAGGACTTAGACGATTTGAGTGTATACGAGCTAGTAAAACCTAGAAAACCCACGTTTTCTACTTCTACTCGATCAAACCAAAACCAAAGCTTAAATCTTGAGTAGGTACTGTCTTGTGATCACCCAAACCAACCAAAGGAATGTATTTGAAGCTTGTGTACATGAAATGGAGCAAAGGACTTGTATACACGAAACTAGAGTTTCGTGTATTTTAGGGTTTCTTCGCCTAGTTTACGTCCTAGGCCGAAGGTTTTAGGACAAATGGAGATAGTTCTTGCTTAGGTTTCTTGTGTAGGTGTTTAAGTAACATATGAATGAGGTTTACAAGCAACAAGTAAGGGTTTTTGTTAAACAAAATGGTGATATGGGGCTGTTTTGAGTGCTCGGCCAAGAAATGAACCGAAATGGGTGTTGTGTTTGTGTTTTCAAATGGTGTGCTTCACCAAGGACTCAAGAGCTGAATTTATAGCTTCCATGGATCATGAAATCTCAGCCATTATCACAAGGAATAGTGTGGGTGGTGGGGAAGTATGGGCTTATTATAGTATTATTAGGCTAGCAACTTGTAAAATAATGTATGGTAGATTAATAATCTGATTTTGTGATGTAAAAACATGCTACCAAGGTAAATGTAAATGGTTAATGAAAGGTAATATGGAAAATAAGTGAAGTGTTTTGTATAAAGTGGTAATTGGTAAAGTTAAGTGGTATAAACTTGAATTCACGATAATTTGTGGGTAAAACTTATTAAAGTATATGTAACATGGGTAAACAAGGTTTACTTGAGTGTTAGATATGACGGGTTGAGTTTACGGCAAGTTAAATGGAAGTAAAAATGACCATTGGGTGAATTAGGGTAATTAGCGGTTAAATAAACGTACACGGGTATTTGAATGTTTAGAGTATTATTTTATGAGTTTACTACTGATATAAACTCAATTTAGAGTTTAGGTTATGCGTTGGGATCACAAAGACATAAGAAAATATTTCGTTCACAAATAATGAGAAAAATATAATCGTATCGCAAAAAGGTTCTAAAATACCCTTTTAGACCTAAAATGCAATAATAATGATGTTTGTGTCGTATTTAGGCTCTCTATAGCCTATGATATTGTGTATAACTTGTAGGATAACTTCCTTTTGAGATTAAATGGTAATTTGAAAGTGTTACGATAAATAGTTAAACCGAATTGGTTAAAAGTAAGACCTGGATTTTTACGGAGTGTCACACTAAGACTTTTTTAGCAGTTGTGTTCGGTCTATAATGTCCACCGGTTGGTCTGTGGTGACATTGATCTAAAATGGTTCGGATTTCTGGTCCAGAGACACAACGTCTAATCATACAGTCAGAACATACTTTGAAGAGGTAGGGTTCCTCCCAGAATTAGTGTTTGAGGTCAAAGAAAAAAAAAATCTTTTGTTGATACGTCGTTCCTTTAGGTATGATGTCACTTACTAAATAATTTGCAAAGTCTGCAAACCATGGTTCCTCTTTAGTGTTTATCTCCATAAGAGTTTCTCCAGGAAAGTTATCATCGACTTCACTGTCATCACTTGTTTCATCATTTTCAATTCGAGATAAATGGTCGGCGGCAACATTTTCTGTACCTTTTTTGTCTTTTATTTCGATATCAAATTCTTGTAAGAGTAGGATCCAGCAGATAAGGCGTGGTTTAGCATCTTGTTTCTTGAATAAGTGCCTTAGATCTTAATGATCAGTGTGCATGATCGTCTTTGATAATACCAGATAGGATCAGAATTTATCAAAAGCAAAGACTACAGCCATAAGTTCATTTTCAGTGATTGTATAAATCTGCTGAGCTGCATTGAGAGTTTTGCTTGCAAAGTATATCGGGTGAAAATTTCTACCTTTTTTTACCTAAGATTGCTCCTACTGCGAAATCACTTGCATCACACATGAGTTCAAATGGAAGATTCCAGTTTGGGCTTACGATCACAGGAGAACATGTGAGTTTCTCTTTCAATAACTTTAATGTGTTGTGACATTCTTCATTGAATTCAAGTGGAGTATCTTTTTCAAGCAACTTGGTAAGAGGACGAGCAATTTTTAAGAAATCTTTAATGAATCTTCGGTTGAAACTTGCATGTTCTAGAAAGCTTCTAATACCTTTGATATTAGTGAGGGGTGGAAGTTTGGAGATTACTTTGATCTTTGCTTTCAACTTTGTAGCCAGCTTAGATTTCTTTGTGTCCAGGCATAATTCCTTCTTTAACCATGAAGTGACATTTTTCCCAGTTAAGGACAAGATGTGCATCTTTGCAATGTTAAAGCACTTTGTCGAGATTGTTCAAACAGATATCAAAAGAGCTTCCAAAGACAGATAAATCGTCCATGAATACTTTGACGGATTCTTCAATTATGTCATGAAATATAGCCAGCATGCACCTTTAGAAAGTTGTTGGAGCATTACATAAACCGAAAGGTATTATTTTATAAGCATATGTACCAAAAAGACATGTGAACGTTTTTCTTGGTCCATAGGATCGATTGGTATTTAAAAATATCTAAGAAAACCATCGAGGAAACAGAAGTACTTATTTCCTGCGAGTCTTTCTAACATTTAATCCATGAATGGTAAAGGGAAATGGTCCTTCACAGTTGCTTTATTGAGTTTTCGATAATTGATACATACTCGCCAACCTCTAACAATTCTTGTTGGGACAAGTTTATCTTTTTCGTTAGTAACAACTGTAATACCACATTTCTTCGGTACACAGTGAATGGGGTTACCCAAGGGCTATCGGCGATTGGATAAATGATACATGTATTGAGTAGTTTAACTATTTCTTTTTTTCACAACTTCTTGCATGTTTGGGTTTAATCTTCTTTATTTTTGAACAACTGGCTTTTTGTCTTCTAGAAGTTGAAATTTTATGTTTACAAAAAGATGGGCGGATTCTAGGAATATCTATGGTTTTCCAAGCAAAGGCTTGTTTGTGCTTTTTAAGAACAGATACGAGTTTGTTTTTGTCTTCTTCAGAAAGCTAAGATGATATGATAACAGGAAGAAAATAGGGTTCTTCCAAGAATACATATTCTAAGTTATCAGGAAGAGGTTTGAGTTCAAGATTCGTAGGAGGTTCTTCAAGAGATGTTTAGATCTTGTAATCAGTGTTAAAGGTGATTTTACGAATGGTGGTGTCGGATTTAAATTTAGAATTTCATCGGCAGTTATTGCCATGAATTCATCGAATTCAGCAAAGATATTTTCTTCGACGATGGTTTATTTTATGGAATTGAGAATTTCACTACCTTCGTCGAGAAGAGCATCGAAATCTTCTTCTAAGATTTTGTCGATGACATCAATACTAAAACATGTATCATCGTTTGAGTAGGAGTGTTTCATCGCAGAATCGATGTGAAAGATCATTCATTCAGTTCCAACTCCGATATTGAGTTGCTTTTGTTTAACTCGGATTACTGCGTCAGTAGTGTAAAGAAAAGGTCTTCCTAAGATAAGGGGAACTTTACTGTCTTCTTCCATTTCGAGAATAACAAAATTGGCAGGAAAGGTGAATTTACCAACCTTAACGAGCATATTTTTAGCTATTCCAACAGGGTATTGGAATTATTGGTCGGGTAATCTTACGCTCATTTTAGTAGGTTTGAGAGTTTCGAGAGATAATTTCGCATATAAGGAATACGGTATGAGATTAATGCTAGCCCCAAGATCGGCAAGAGCATTACATGAGAAAGCTTTGTTGAAGTTACATGGAATAAGGAAATTTTTGGGATCTCTAAGTTTTGGTGGAACTTTGTTTTGAAGTATTGCAGAAATTTCATCGCTCAGAAAAGCGGCATATTTTTTTTTTCAATTTTATGTTTGTTATTTACGAGTTCTTTGAGAAATTTACCATAGCTAGGCATTTCGGTTAAAACATCGACAAGAGGTACGTTGATTTGAACGGCTCGGATCATGTCGAGAAATTTTCCATACTGAGCTTCTATTTTTTCTTTTCTGAGGCGTTGAGGATATGGAATTTTTGGTTTATATGGTTTAGGTATTGGTGTTTCTTTGACTGGTTTTGGTGTTTTAGGTTCGGGTCGAGGTATAGGTTCATCGTCTTCACCATCGCTATCAAAGTTGATAGGAGTTTCAGAATCATTTTGATGATCATTTGGGTTAACTGGTGGGTCATAGGATTTACCACTTTGTGTAAATACTGCATTTACATGTTCGTTTCATGCTTGTGGTGGTTGGTAAGGTTTTGATGAACTACCTTTTGGGTTAGGTTGAGTGTTACTGGGAAGAGATCCAGAAGGTCGAGCGGATTTCTTGTCAGCAAATCTATCGAATTTAGCTTTGAGATTATAATTGACGCTTCATGGTTTTTGGTTGTTGTTTCGAGTTTGTTTTTGAGATCCATAAAAGTTTCTTTGACAAAAGAGTTGGTTGAGTGTTGAGTATATGAAGTCGCTTAGTTGTTTTTGAAGGTCGGGTTTATCATCAGAGTTAGATTGATAGTTGTCTCGGTTGTAATCGTTTCTTCCGCTTGGGCGCCAATTATCGCGGTTTAAATCACGGTCGCGGTAATCATTGTAAAAACGAGTATGATGGAAGGTTTCCATGAATTTGGTTTCTTCTTCACGGGACATGGGTATGTCATCATCGTTATGATCAGAGTTTAGTTATTTTGAACGAGATTGAAATTATTTATACTTAGCATCCATTTTCATGGTCATGGCATCCATTCGGGCCATAATTTTGTCGGTGTCAGAATTACTGCTACCTTCATCGACGAAAGCAACCGTTTTCTTAAGAGATGGTTTTGTTTTTTGGTTTTTAGCCCAGCCGAGCTTGAGTAAGACTTTGTCTTCGAGATGCTGATAAGCTTGATTTGGAGTTTTATAAAGAAAAATACCACCAAATTTAGATTTTCTTGGGTTATTTCGCTAAGGCCGTGGTAAAAGATTTTATGATGTTGCCTTTGGATAGATTGTGACCATGGTAGTTTCTGAGCATTCCTTCATACAAAGCCAGGCGTCGGTTAAAGATTCGTTTTCATGTTGAGAAAAGGCTCGAATTTCTTTAAGGAGTCGATCGAAAAGAGATAGGGGAAGAATCGGATAATGAAAGCGGTTCGAAGTTCATCCTACGTTTTGATAGTTCCTTTGTTTAGTTCATCAAGCCATGTTTTTACTTCTCCGGTGAGTGATAGGGGAAACATCATTAGGTGGACAACTTCATTCTCGGTGTCCCTGTATTTAAACATATCACATATTCCAAGGAATTCGTGAATGTGTTTGTGCGGATCGGTTTTAATTCTATCATCGAATTGGTTTCCTTTGACAAGAGTCAAGTGGTTACCTTTAATGGTAAAATTGTTTTTGGTTTCAGGAATGGTGATTGCGGAACCGGGAGTCAGAGCGACAACACGGTCGGCAGCTCACATGGGTTCGTCATCTATGGGATTGAGGTCTTGAAGAGTAACGAGAAAGTGACTGAAGTAATTGATGTCGAGAATTAGCGTGTGGACAACTCTCGGGCATTGAGGTGGATTGTTTCTTTGTTCGAATGGAACTCTTCTGTTTCGTCGATGAAGTCTTCGATTCAGAGTACGTTCGGGTTCAGGTAATGGTTCAACAAGTTTAGAGTTGGAAGCATGTGTATGCATCCAAGGGAGAATTTGTTTCCAGAAAAATGTATGGCGATTTGAAAAGAGGGAATGTTAAAAATTATTTTTAAAGGTTTGATTACAGAACAGTTTTTGAAATC
>BQNB010015985.1:33056-62047 GCA_026074375.1 Tanacetum coccineum
CTGCCTATGCGACACCAATAGACCCTCCCCTTTTTTGGGACACGTCACACGTCCAAAGGAAAGAGAAGCCAATCTCGTATGAGACTGAGTTTGTGAGCATGTTTGTGTATGTGGGTGTTTACTTAATTATTTTTGTGAATGAAAGGTGGTGTGTTTGGTCTTTGTATTACACTAAGCTATTTATTAAGATTTAAGATGTTTTGAAGATAAAAAAGAGGGGTCTCGGTCTCGTGGTCATCACCATTACTACTAGCCTAATTACTTCATATATGTGTTGCTTAAATCGAGTCATCCGGTTTCTAAGAAAATGAAAAGATACGTCCTATATTACAAGTAGAATAGCATTCTCAATATTGAAAAGTCGTAAGGTTTTTTTGCTTCATGAGTCGATCAAAAATCTTTTTAATTGAAAATTTCAAATACACACTTTTGATATATACAAGTTGTTTATTTATTATTTCCAGCACATATATACAAGATGAGATCCATACTTGGAGATTCAGAGATGTTTGGAATTATGCTAACACGGATTTCTCGATGTTTGTATGTAACTTCACCTGCTCATACCACCGACTTCAAACTTAACGTTTATTTAAAAAGTATTTTATTAGAATAAAAACAAACAAAATCATGTTTTATTAATAAAAAGGAATGTCTCGAATAACCAACAAAGCTGAATATTATTATATCACAAGTCTAAATTTACGTAAGGCTGTGTTTGTGTGGTTCCGTATTAGATAATGAAAATAGTACGTAGTAACTGTGTCGGTTGTTTTGTATCAGGTCACGTCTTTCTCAAACTGTCAAAATAAACGAGGATTAAAGTTTTACTAGCTGAGATATGGATGGATTTTATTCAACCTTCATATGTTAAAGTTTTATGTTCTCCAAATACCAACCAATTATTGTAGTTAGTTTGGGTATTAATTCTTTAACGTTCTCATTTTGTTTTTTTTTTTTTTTTGTAACCCTCTAATTAGATTTCACAAAATATAAAATGACCAAAAAGTACGTGGAAATTAACAGTGTTTAATTTTCTTCTTTTGGAGAGGCCGCAAGGCTTTCATTATAAAACAACCGAAAGGGAAGCCAAGAAGCAATGAAGGCATAAAAATAGACCAACAAGTGCGAAAGATTTGGTTAAATACCAAGTTACAAAACAATTTAGGGAATATGTCACAGAATAGTAACCAAGTTTTAATAGTGTTCCAATTTGATACCTCAAAGTTTATATTAACCATAAAAACCATCAAACTTTCAAAACTGTTCCAATTTGATACTTCAAAGTATCTATGTATGCATTAACATGTTGTACATTAATTTTAAACACCCACCCTCTGAATTTAACTCCTTCCAACCAACTGTATGTACAACCCGTTAATGCACAACTAAACATAGAAAATAACCACAAAATAATAACCAAGTTTGAGAAGTGTTTCGTTCAGGTCACTCTAACATGAAAATTACACAAAAATAAAACAGTTTAGAAACTCTGAATTTATATATGCTCTATTAGAGTATCTCCAATGAATGTTTATGGAGCATGTCCATGACGAAATGGAGCCTATCTGAAGTCCATGTGCATAAACATCTATTGAGCACCAAGTTAATAGAGTTGTCGATGTATTTGTTCATGTGTATGGACTAAAGAGAGACAAACTTTGCAAATTACATTGCATTGGGGATGCTCTTGACAAATCTGCATGAATGTTTCTATTCAAATTAATAATCAATGCTTTGTAAGGATGATTGGTTAGGTCATGGACGATAATAACTTAAAAGATAGACATTCTACTAAAGTGGAGTTGAAGGTTTTAGAATCATTCTCAAGACACTTAACATAGAAAACACTATGTAACTATCATAATATTGTTAATCTTAATATGTTTTTACTTTATGTGATTTACAAAGCTAAATACATGAAACTAGTTTTTAGCAAATATCATATACGCTACTTGTTTACTACAATATATCTTGGAAAATGTTGGGAAGCATTTTACATACCATCTTTGTTTTTTGCCGATGTATCACGCGGGTACGTAGCTTGCTACTTGCTAGTAATGTGGTCAGTGTTACTATATTAGAAAATATTGTGAAGCATCTTTACTTATATATAGCAGCAAGGACATGACTTGACATATGTGACATGGCATGACAAGTATGACATGGCAATGACATGGCACTACTAAATGCCACCTCAAAGGGCATTTTTGTCCACAATTCATGATTTTTTCGGAAATGTGTAAAAATTAAGACCCTTGCCAGATTCGAACCCTGGTCATGGCATTAAAGAAGCAGCATTTCAACCACTAGACCACGCCAGATTTTGTGATTGATAATTAAAAAACAATATACTGTTGCTTTAAACACGACACTCCATATCTTATAACAATAAAATCGAGAGTTTAAGTAAAAATATCACCTTCCAAAACTATAAGCCTAACTTTTCTCCCCTAATCCATAACTCTGGTTTTTCAAATTTCAAATCCAAAATTGATAATCATTAGTCTCTTTAATATTTTCCATAACACACTCCCTAATTATCAATCCATGCCATGTTTAAATCAACCATTTCTCCAAAATCAAGCTTGCCTAAACAAAAAAAAAGTCATGATCGAAATTCATTAATTAGCACCAGGATATTTATCATTTTATAACAACAATTCAGTTAATTTCTCAATTAACACAAGAAGATTCATCAGGTAACATGATTTTGTGTACCATGTCGATAAATCAGGTAACAGTCAAATAAAAATTAATAATGAATTTTAATCCTTAATTTGTTATGATTTTGTGTGCCACTGAATCATGTATTTACATAATTCATGTTTAGTATTAGTGATCGTGTTTTTTTGTCATAGGTGTATGACGAAGGGTTCACCAAGTGTTTGATGAATTGTGTGAGAGAAAATGATATTCAACTTTAAGGGTTCATGTTTTTTGGATGAATATTGGTAGCGGTCTTAAGCTTCATGTTTATGTTCAAGAGACATCAAATGGTAATATGTTTTATTCATTTATAAAAAGGGGTTTGATTTTGGCATTCGACTCTGATGATATGATTATTCTACTTTTTAAGATGGTGTTTCAGATTGGTTATTGCAAGCTTGAACCCACGTCACTATATTGGATGAAACATGCATCGAGGTTGTATGTTCCATACACGGTTATGTTTTCTAACAATATACCATGAATTAAAGTTATCTGATCAAACGATACATTCGAAAACTTTGAGTTAGTCATTATGTATTTTTTCACATGCCAAGTGCAGGAGAGAACGAGCATTACTATCGAAAATACTTGCAGCAAAGGAACAAGCTAAGATATATGTAACGGTTCTTAGTTAAAATAGCATTCATCTATCCGTTTTTTGATGCTTTTATTTTTGTCTCTTATGGTTTAATATCCGTTTTTAATTTTAGTGGTTAGCATAAAAAAACTTGATACTGATATGGAAATCTTGCAATGTTGGTGGCTTTGATGGGAAAAACTACTTGAGGTACTTCATCTTTGACCTTATATCTCTCACTCTAAGGGGAACTGCATTTCGACATTATGTGGAGTTTATCATTATTCTGAATGGTTCTCTATTGAATATCCGTATTTGAGATTTGTTAAATGTATGTGCAGATCATGTGTTGGAGAAGAAGGAAGTGGCAATGATGTGCAGTCACCAGGAGTCTACCACAATGTCTTACACATTTTTTTCTCATTTCTTTGTTTCTCATTTCTTTGTTTCTCATATAAAGCCGATTATTTTAAACCAATTGTGTATAACTTAAACACTAAGTCTCCTTAGTTTATGGATATTTCTGACAAGTTAACTAGAAAAAATAGTACTTTTTTTAGTGTATTGGTTCAAATAGAGATCAAAGTTAGGTTATTTTTGTAATGCAGTTAATACTAATGTGGTGTACTATGCAAACTGGGCAGTGATTGATGGTGATCACACTGAGCTTTCAGAGGACTGAAAGAAATACTTGGAGGAACGAGATCAAGAGTTGGAACCACTTGTGTTTCAGGTAATAATCGCTTCTAATGATTCTCAAGAGTTCATTTACATTATAATTGTAACAGCTTATGCAGGTAACAGCTTATGCAGATAACAACTTATGCAGGTGGTTCATTTACATTATAAATAGTTAAGCCATCCATGTTTGCGAGTGTTCTTTTCTTTTATTTAACGATTTACCACATCACTGGGTCGAGTGTTGTCGCTAATTTGCATTATAAATAGTAGCATCTTGGATTATAGTAGCATATTGGATTGAAAAAAAATCATGACGGGAATAGTACACGACGTATTGTCGCTGATTTTGAAGAATTCGGTTGTGGTGTAAAGGTTGAAGGAGTTAAGTGTTGGGAAAAAGGATTTAATATTAAGATCGGAGGGATTTTTTGGTAGTATTAAACATGAATATGTGGTTGAGTTGAGGGTGTATTATCACTCGAACAATGAGAAGCTTACGATTTGTGAGTATTTTAGTCAAGGGAATGATGCTTCTATGTTAATGTTATTTTCTTGATCTTTTAACTCATTTACTTATGTTATTTTTATCATTCTATTTTGATAATTTGATGATGGTGATTTGGTTCTTTTAGGAGATGTATGGATAATCAGTTTTTCCTTTGTACCTATAGTTTATGGGTGTAGAACAATCCATTTAGATAGGGGCTATTCTTGGTAACTCATGATTACTAGCCGAAGTAGCAGCTTCAACTGGCCAAGCTTGGAATTTGAGTGTTGAAGAAAGTGAGAAATGTCAACGCCACAAATTCTTACATATCACTACCCATTCTTCTCAAGAATGGCCAAAAACTTTTGTCAGGTAAATGTTAATTCTCATTCTTTCTATCAACCCTAAAGTAACATGCTTATTACAAGTCATGGTAATGAATTGGTCCGGACAGGTGAGTTGAGTAATGGGTTAACATGGGTTCAACATCAAACAGGTTCTTTTTATGAATGGTCGGGTTGGGTTGACCCACAAATATTATTTTCTATGAAATTGCTGATGCGCTACAACATTACTCATGATTCAAAAACACTACCATATTACAATAATAGTCTAAGATTCTAAATATAATGATTTACTAGCAAGCATCAAAACTATGCTTTGGGTGACTTTTGACACGTTTGACCAGTTCCCCTTTTGATGATGCTCTTAAAACTTTCTTTCAAAATTATTGTGCCAAGTCCAACTTTACAGTTTTCATTAAATGATGAGACTGCTAATCTGTATGTTTCATATGTATAGTTTACTAGAGCAGCACACTCTCTAGGTGCAGGGGCAATTTTGGTAAACCCATGAAATCGAACAGAAGTGGCTTCATCAATTGCTTATGCTTTGAACATGCCTGCTGAGGAGAGGGAAAACCGACACCACCAAAAAATTTTGCATGTCACTACTCACACTTCGCAGGAATGGGCTGAAACTGTAGTCAAGGTACACCGTACATGTAAAGGAAAATAGCATAGTGTTAGATAGTTTTTATTTTATAAACACAATTCGTTTTTTCTGTTGGTCAAGGTACACCGTACACGTACAACAAAATTTTGTCAAGGTACAACGTACATGTAAAGAAAATTAGGTTGTGTACGGTGCTGAATCTAAGAACTATAAAATTCACTCCAGTTTTCGATGATAAGTTTAATTGCAAATACCTTTGTAGTGTATTAACATATGTAATCCATTATTTATTGATGTTCTTAGCTCTTGTCTTGATTATGCATGCTGACCCTTTGTCGAGTCCAGCCTCTTTTCTGACCAATGAGTATTGACCAAAACTGCTTAAGACTTTTTACTATAGAGTACATATTTTTTATTATGGAGCCAAGTCAGATCCTAATTTTATCATTCAATTTGACCTAATCATATAATTTTTTGATCAAGTTGTTGGCTGAATATAGGCACTTTAAGTCCTTGAATGATCATTTATTAGTTGGATTGGGTCCCTGTGAACTTTTGAGCCATTAATCTGGTCATTATGGGTTTTTTTTGCCAAATCTGCACCATTTCTTGAGGATTAATCAAAGGCATAATCTTTTGCACCTGGTTGGTTTTATTTCTACTTTAAACGTGAGTGTATGCTAGGATTGCTTAACATGTATGGTTTAAAAAGAAGTCTACGACTACTTGATGGTTGCTTAACATGTATGGTTTAGATAGATGTCTAGGACTATTAGTAATCAAATTTATACTCTATGTACCGACTTACGCATCTTTCTTTGGTGCCGTGCCTAGCTTTCCGATATACAAGCCTAACACAGAAGGAAACGATAGCTATGACATGTGGAACAACAATTGCGTCAAGTCAAGAGCGAAAGTAAAGTATAGGACGGTTTTATGTTTGACAAAGACAACAACTTCTCAAACTCAACAACAAACTCGTTTACCTAAAAAGTCGTATTTCCTATTTGAATAAGCAGCCCTTTCTTGTATATACAACATATATCCATTACTTTATGTATAAACACGACAAGATAGTTTTTTGTTAGCAGTTTTGCGTTTAAGATGTTTTGCTCTTTTTAATATTTATTTACGTCCACTTAAAATTAACCATATTATTTTGAAAAAAACAGCTAACCCGGCCCAAGTGGGCGGGTTATAAACTAGTATATATATATATATATATTTATAGATATATAATGCATATATATACTAAAAATATATATATATATATATATATATATATATAAAATATATTTAAATATGGGGTTCAAAAATTTCTCAAGTATATGATTGATTAGTTGTTAAAAATTAAAAAGGGAAGCATAAAAATGTAGGTTTAGTTAAGCCAGCAAAGTTTATATCGTTTTATTCATTACTAGTTAATAGTAATTAAACCGGATAGAATTTTGCTAATAATAAAGATAATTTGTGCCAAAGTTTTAACTCGTACAACAATGCTATCAATAATGTCAATCTATTACATATATAATATATATATATATATATATAGATTAGTATATATATATATATATATATATATATATATATAAAGTATATATCGAAGTCAAAGATATATGAACTCAAACGAAGTAAATAAATAGTTAGGTGTTTTGTATTTGGTACCGAGTTGGTGTGTGTTCAGACAACGGAACACTAAATCAATTAACTTTCCCAAAAGATAATGATAATCAATATCAGTCAAAATTGACACTTGATTATACAATCTATTCAAATATTCCGTATCTCATAATAGAAAGAAGCTACACAACCAGTAATCCGAAAAAAAAAAGATTAATCGTGCGGGTAAGCTACACTAGTACACCCTCATTGGTGTATTTGCCAACAACTAATCCGGAAAAGAGTTTGGTAGGATAGGGACAAAACACTCGCATTTATGCTTTCGACCCTAATCTCTCTATAGTCGTATTGCATTCATGTCGTGCATACGTAGTTCACCTGCCAGCTACGCCTGAGTTCTTATCAGAATCTATCAACGAGTCCTCCTCAAAGGGCTTATCGAAGGAGTAAAGGCCGAAAAGTATTTAGGTACGTCGCCGGCTCATTTTGTTTCTCAACATCATTAGTGTCGCGAAGACGATCTTGGGACATATCGTTACTAATAACGTATTCTATAGTAACAAATGTCTTAGGGACAGTGGACCAACAGTAACCGATGTGAAAGCAACTCAGAACATAAATGGCGACCAATCACATAACATGATGTCCTAAAATCAAAATATGGCATCTAAAAGTAAAGATGAGGTAATGCACATATTTCCTAGTATGCTTTTGTCAGTGACTAAATGGAAAGTCGGTTTTAGGAGACTTGTTTAAAATAAAGACTATAACCCCCCAGTGTTCTGCATGATACTCCCTTGAAATTTGCCAGTAGTTGATCAAGCTATGTCAAATTAGAGTTCTAATGATGCAACCACTGCGACAGTTCGACTCGTTCATTTTCGGTTTGTTTGTTGAAAAAAGGAAATCATTTAAGTTATAATTTGGATTTTCATTTTTGAAAAACCAGCGTTCTCTATAACCTTAGGCTCTGATACCAATCTGTCACACCCCACCAAGTCGGAAACGCGAGGTGTAACATATTAATAAGCATCACATAAGATGATAGACAAAACATTACCAGTATATGAGTTAAAATAAAAGATATTCATCTGAATTCACACAAATTCAGGTCACAAGAGTTTAAAAGTGACAAAGACAGATATAGTAGTTTCTCTTCTGAACATCCCGATCACCCAAAAGAGCATATAACTTGGAAAAAAGAGACATCTTGGTAACAGCTCAAAGCAAACCACGCTAAGTTTCCTCCACTTTAGAACGTCACCTTGAAAAGCATGATAAAACTTACAACTATCGAAATAGTTGTGATTGCGGCACCACTCCTACAAGGTTATGTACAAAAGTATAGCCTAAGAAAAGAGTAGATTTCCGATAAAAGTTTTGCCAACCCAATGCGAAAATCAATTCCAAGTAAGTTGAGAGTCCAAAATAAATCAATGTATATGTATGCTATAGAGATTATGCGAGGCACTACTTAAACGTATTCAGCCTAACCGTTCCAACGTCCAATCAAGTCCTAGTTGTATAGTGTGGCACAAACACTTAGTACTATGCACCCTTGTGCGGGGAGTGAGGAGGGGCTAATCTCCTAATAGCGCTATCCATAAGTACTAACGTCTCAATCCCGATGAGGGGGATAATGAGTTAAAAGTAGTGGCGGGTTCCAAGCATACAACAACATACATGCCAAGTACAAGTTCAATACGTTTCCAAAGTTCAACAAGTTCAAATCAAGTTACATACGTTCAAAACAAGTTCAAGTTCAAATGTGCTCAACTTTAAATATGTAAAAGTAAGAGCATAGAAAAATGACACATCATGCTTTCCACCCCAAAACATTTAAAACATGTAAAAAGGGGAATGTGAGAAACTCACCAAAATGGAGATACCAAGATGAGAGTAACGAAGAAAAGCGGCGATGACAAATCTCAACCGCGACCTATTAATAATAATAATATATTATTAATATTCAATTATGTAAAATATGCAACTCATTGTAATTACATTATATGCATGTCAATTTGTACATTAGGAATCCATGAGACTACACTTCGCTTTTTATTTCCATTGGTTATCCATTTTCTGAAAATTTGTGTCGTTTTACTAGCAACTAGTTATCGCTTAACGACTTGCCAAACAACCTCAACACTTGCTTATACTCCATCTCCAGGTTCCTATGTATATTGACTTACTACTATGTTTGCCCCAAAGATTCTAAGCAAGTTTTACCTTTCGTAAATACTAGCACACTATAACTAGTTTAAAACAGGCCTGCAGAAAGTTATCAAAAGTTTGGCAACAGCAGGCACCCTTAAACATTTTATAAAAATCTAAAAAAAAAATACAAGAGGTCACACACATCATGTACAATCTCCAGATTAAATTTTGACCAAAAATATTAAGTTTTGACCCGCCTACACACAGCATCTTTACAAACGAAATTCTAGACAGCCAACACAGTTTTAGCACTTAATCTTGTATAAAGGTTTTGACTACTTTTACACCTTGAAAATCGACAAGGCCTAGTTCGCTGGAAATTATACTTGAAGTGGATAACTTTAGGGTCCTGAAAACCTAGAAAAGCTTTTGAAACGATCACGTTATGACATCCGAAAGTTGACCTAAATTCGGATATGAAAACTATCATTTTCATGAAAATTGCCGAAACCATTTCCTAACTAGAACCGGCCATAACTTTTTCGTTTTTAGGAGTTAGAAGCTCTAATTTATACCAAAATGATAATTGGAACGATCTATACAATTATAATCACTAAAATCCCAGATTACATCACACTAAACCCGCTGATTTTTATTCCAAACTTTTTGCCGTAATTAAGGGTTATAAAACTCTTTCAATCCATCACTATTTTGCACAAATTTCACATACCACAATCTTAAACTAACCTATACTTTACCCTAAACCTATTTAACCATCTATAATCACCAGAAACCTCACAAACATCACATGCATCCTAATCAATGGATTCCCAATTTCATAAAATAGACATGCATGTATATAATTTTTTATAAGATTTTGAAAATTAAATAAAAAGGAAGAAAAGTAGCTTACAAAATAATCACTATAGAAGATAAATTAAAAACTATAAACCCTTAGGGGTTTATGAACTTGGCTGAACCACAAAGGGACCCAAAACGAACCCAAAATCAACTTTTGTTAACCCGAATCTTGAATATAACTTCCTTGCTCAACCCTTGCTAATATCTAACACTTGAATTCACCTAAATCACCAATCTTGAAAATTAGAGATTTACAAAACTTTCTTGCATGTTTAATTTTTTTGAGGAGAAAGATTAAGGGTATTTTTATAAGCAATTTGGTATATGATGGAGTGGTTTTGATGAAGATTTGAGGGCTTAATTGGTGATTATTGTTAGTGTTTACTCGAACAGGAAGAAGAAGAAGGGAGAAGCAGATATATTTTTGTCGATATAATTTAGGGGTGTATGTGTGAGTTTCGACTTATATAAAAAAAGGGTGTGCTTGTTTGCTCAGTTGTTAAAAAAAGGAAGTGCGCTTGGGTTTTATAATTGATGTAAAGTTTATAAAAGTATGAATGAGCTTGATGTTGTAAAAAAAATATATGGGTGTTGTTGTGTGGGCTTGGCTGCCGAAAATCAAAAGAAAAAGGGGGAAGGGCTCCGGCCTAATTTTTTTGTTAAACATTACACTTTTTTTTAAAACTCGGCCCTAAACTTTAACCCGACTCGCTAATTTTTTTAAAAACAGAATATTTAAATTGGGTTCGGCCTGACACGAATAAATAAATAAAATTAATTAAATAAATTAAATGAGCTCTCATGGCTATAATATGACATTTGTTGATTTCTCGATCGATAAAACGGATAAATATCAAAAGCTCGACTCGCGAATATTTAAAACGACGATTTTTACTAAATCGACTAAAAATAATAAAATAAATTCTATAAAATCAAGAAATAGAATTTATAAGTTCGGAATAAATAGCGACGAGAATACGAGTTGCATCAAAACCAAGCGTTAATTGCTTAGAGAAATATAACCACATAAAAGTGACTCCATAATTAATTAAGAGAGTCGAATATCATACGTTTGCTTTCGGTTACTGACCTCAAACTTGACGGATGTCACAAACTATAAAAATGAATTTACAAACTTAAAAGAAGAATTATAAGATATGTGTAACAAAAATAATGAGCTTAGAGACAACCACGCTTCTAAAAACCACATGAACGATGACACGCCGATGTGTGAACGTCATGAAGCCAATTACATCCAATCTGGAGGTTATCATAACCGAAATTCTCATGATTTGTTTTCTCGTAAATCCCATCATGATCCTAATGATTTCGAGAAATCGCTTACGGAATTAAACAACGATGTGAAAAATGATCTTGAATATTTCAAAAGAAGTATCTGTAGCATGAGAACTGTTCATTGGAAACTTTTTGCCAGAGACGCTGGTAAAACCACCGGTGTTTTACCTAACAAAAAGTCTAAAACCGTCAACCAAGAACCTCAATCTAAAACTGATTTCAAAAAATTAATGACTAAATTCTTGGATGATCAAAGAGTTTCAAGTATGTTTGTCAAGAACAATATTAACGATATGACTCTAAAGATGAAGCAAAATGAAAAAAATTTCCAAAATAAATTTAAAAACATGGAAAGAAAAATGGATGAGTGAGAAAAATCTCAAAACATATCTTTAGAACAAACCGATAGGACTAACCCTCATCCTCCTCAAGCTCATATCGAGCAGGCGAATACCGTATTCACCGAGAGTAGAAAGTCCGATGATCTCCGAAAACTCAAAAAGATTCACTTCCTCCTATCATCGTTAAAGATAAACCAATTAAGACATTGAAAGGAAACTATCACGTGGTCAAAACAAAAGAATATTCATTCCGTGAGTATATACCAAAAATACCATACCCTGAATGTTTAAATGTGGATCATTCCTACTTGAACCGTATTGTCAAGGAATCTTGAATCAAGTTGAGTATAACAAAAAAGAATAGTAGTAGTAATAATAGTAAATAATAATATACCAAAATAAATATACATATATATATATATATATATAACAAAAAAATTCGACGTTTGATAAGTTTGATGTGCATGGGCCCGTGTGTTTCTTACTCGGTTTCTGCATCCAAAAAGAATGTTTCGAACTTTGTGGGTGTGTTCGCTGGAAACCCTCACGAGACTATAACTCGTCCACTCGGGACACCGAGGGGTTTAAAGGTTTGTTGCATGCGCTAAATGCAACCGTGATGCCTACGAAAGTGCGCTTTAGTATTTTACAGTTTTTGTAGTTGTGTCTATTTTGCAGATTAAATAAAACAGGTGGAGCTTGGATTGGTGGTTGGAATTTTACACTTGGAGACTTATATAATTGGAGTATTATATTACATGTGGTAGAATACACATGCTTGGTGTTCCGTTTTGCGCCATATTTTTTAGAATTCAACCAAGAACTTAAGAACCCCAGGAAGTACCGTTTTCCCTTAATTTTCCCTATTTTCTATAATTATCAGTTCTCATATTGAGGGCAATGTTCAACTTAAGTGTGGAGGGGTAACAAATAGGAAAAATTAATCATGTCCCTCCATTTTCGCCCTGCAGAAATTTTCAAACTTTCAACTGATATTTTCTTAAAAAAATAAAAATTTATATATTGCTTTTCTAAAAACTTAAAAAATGCATACGCTTAGTAAGGCAAATCCAACCGGTTGACGTTTTAACTTGCACAAAATCAACCTACTTAAATTGTAAGGTTCGCCTCTAGATCTTAAGGAATTTGAGTACCCATCTTTGATACCCAAGATAATTGATGCCTTTAGCTTATTTGAGTTAAGGAATGAGCAATCATGTGTATCTATTTCATCGTTATGGATGTGTATATGTGGTTTTGTCGCCTTTTCTAGAGCAATGGTATTGGTTGAAGATTATATGAGTGGGTCGGTAATTTAGTAGCTCCAAAACTTGTACTTGATCATCATTTACTAGACCGCAGTGAGGTTAATTTATAAACAAAGTCGAATGATAAGAGGCGAAATAAATCCCTATGCAATCATGTATCTGCAGCACTCGCTTTTAGTTTTGAGATCCCCAATGTATCCCAGGAGCAAGAAAAATGTGCTCAATGAAGAAGAAGTTTTGTGCCAGTCTTAGTTATTGCAGTATCTAGAATGAAAAGAAATCTTCAAAGAAAAAAAAGAAGAAAAAAAAAATAAAAGTTCAAAGTATAAGGCAAAGTCCTGGCACATGGAATCAAGTATCTGCTATTCACCCTTATCATTATCACGTTTTGCCTTTTTAAGATTTTTGTCTAGGTGCTCACGCCGCAACGGACATGTTTATGTGTCTAGTATAAGCATATGGTAGCGACCTAGATTATGTCTATGCAATTGAGTGACTTCACAAATAAAAAACCCTATCTGAGTGACTCATGTGAATTCAAAAACAAACACTTTCCCAATGTGAGGTGCTCTGTTATATGTTTATGCCTGAAAAAGTTATAAAACTGGTAAACATTTGTTAATG
The DNA here is from genome assembly GCA_026074375.1 of Tanacetum coccineum. NCBI lineage: Eukaryota > Viridiplantae > Streptophyta > Magnoliopsida > Asterales > Asteraceae > Tanacetum > Tanacetum coccineum. The sequence continues at coordinate 46,635 of BQNB010015985.1, forward strand.
CAAAAATAATTTTTTCTCCACGTCATGATAAATGATCTTGTTTTTCTCGCTTTAATTTCTTGAGTGCAAGCAATAGCTAAGTGTGGAGGGATTTGATAACGCCTAAATTGTACATGTTTTCGGCGGCGTTATTTGCATTTATTTGATCATTTCTCGTGAACTTTTGGTACTTAATCAAGTATATTTGCTATTATATGTTCTAGGTATGTGTCGTGGAAGAAAACGGAAGATTACACGAAGATTTGAAAGCTTAAACGAAGAAATAACTGAAGATAAAGATCTCCCGACACATGTTCATTGTTTTGGTCATAACTCGGTCATACGAACTCCGTTTTAGTTGGTTCAAGCGGCCACGCGAGCGGAATTCAACTATCTACAACCATATAAAAGGTCAACTGTTGAATATGCAGAAAGTGCAGCTGTTTTGGCCAAAGTGTGGCCCACTTTTCAGTCTGAGGAAAAGTTAAATGCAATTAAATGCTAAGTGCATTAACATGTGCGGCGTACAAATAAGTTTTTGCAGTGCACTTTTACCCATTTTTAGCCTATAAATATAGCCCATAATCACCTCATTCCATATCTCTTACACACACAAACCTCAATTCGTTTAGAACACTTAGAAAATGTGTTTTTGGTGATCTTGGCTTGACAAACCAAGGATCCAAACACCCCTTCAAACCACCATCGACCACCACCACTCTCTACCATTAATTTCCAGATATTAACTATCATTCCTAGACCTTATTCATATGTTTCCAGAATCTAACACCCATATACTTAGAGAATCAACCATAATTCTTCAAGTGTTCATCATAAAACTCATTGCCAAACACCTTTCCGTCTACCATTGTTGTTGCCGCTAAATTCTAAGGATATTGGTGATATATTCTGGTTGGTTATAGAATTATAGGGTGTAGGCTTGATATTGGAATCATTGGTTTATGTTGGTATTGGTTATTGAATCGAATATTTGGTTATTCGATCTTTTGTTCTCATACACTTTTGTTTACGAATCGTTGGTACATTCTTATTTATATTTATGATGAAACATTATGAGTTTATTATTTATAATATGGTTGTTATAAATATGAACATGGAGTAGTTGTATTATGTTTGTTTGGGCATAATGTGATCTTTGATATGTAGTGTTTGGATATGAGTTTATTGAATTGGTAAAACATATTTTATATAAGAAAATAGGCCGAAAGGTTTCTTTATACATGTGTTCTATCAATTCATCTAATATATTGGTTATAATAACTTATAAAGGCTGAAAGGATTTATTGTTATTAATTGATATAATCACTAGTTATATTTAAAGGCCGAAAGGATTTATAACTTGTGATAACTCTATTTTAAACACTATTCCAAACACATCATTATCTAAGTGCTCATTTCCTAAACAAACATACCTTAATCATTTGATTGAGTCATCTTTTAATTTCTTTCGTTATAATATCTGATATATGCAAGATTTGGTTAATTTGATCCGTGACAATCTTATTAACCTTAGCACCTTAATTACAAACTGTGAAAACTTTAATTCCCACGGAACGACCTGGACTTACCTAAAGTTATACTATACACGAACGAGTATACTTCTCGAGTGTTGTGTTTTTAGTAAAAATCAGTATTTCTAGTATTATAAATTTAAAGCTTGGAAAACACACATCAGGCAGTGACATAAATACGCTAGGATCATATAGCTATGATGCAGTAGGAAAACCCTAATATATGTATGATAAGCTAAGGAATCCTGTTAATAAGTTATTCTTTGCAGGGGAAGCAATAAGTGCGGACTATCCGGGCTCGGTACATGAGGCCTGCGACACTGGTCAGATGGCTGCAGAGGACTGCAGAATGCGGGTCCTTTAACGTTATGGTAAGGTTGACCTTTTTCAGCCAGTCATAGGTGAGGACACCCCTGCTTCTATTCCTTTACTAATATCTCATTTTTAAAGTCAAATAAGGTTTTGGTGTAATGGTTAGGGTTCTTGTTTTTGTGATTGTGATTTATTAGCATAAAACCATCACAAAGATGGAGGCGCCTTTTAAATCCGTTGATAGTATGCAGATTGCTCTATAGACGTAAATTATTAAGGTTTATTGAATGATGATTGTGGACTTTTTAATTACCGAATGTTAAACTTTGAGGATAACTATGGACCTTTTTTATAATTACTAGTCGGGTACCCGCGCAATGCGACAACGGGTACCCGGTAACTAAATATAATTGCGAGCAAACGTTGTTCATTTATATGTTTTTTTCTAACATAACTTTACAAAATAATGATAAATTTTAATTAAAAAAAATATCAACCATACTGATGCAACTATTTCACATCCAAATAACATAAGGTTCAAATTAAAGAGAGTAACATAAGTAGTTAAAGACATAAAATAAAGATAAACGTCAATACAAATGAAATGTAATAGACATTGAAAAAGATAACTCGTTAACAATATAATAATCGACTAAAATAATTCAGATCCTAATTGTTTACAAAAAAATATATTTTTACCTTAACGATTGATGAAGATTTGTTTTCTCCACTGAAGTCACTCCAACCAGTCAACTTCAAACAATGGCAGACAGTAGATAATTATATTCGCATCAAAAATCAATTCCGAAAGCAAAAGTAAGTTTTTATCAGACCAAATCATCACAAAACCTCTCTATAACATAAATCTGATTAATTTGATGCCCCTACTTTTTTTACGCCTTGGGTCGTCGCCCACCTCGCCCACCCCTAAGGCCGACCTCCCGTGAGTAGCAACATTAGCAATGGAAGCGGCTAAAAGTAAACATGAGGGTATGATTCTAAAAGCCACTAAGCAAACTGGGCTTAGTCCCTTTACACATGGAATCCATGATTCACCGTCAAAAAGAGATCAAGCTGCTCAAAATATACATATAGATCTAACAAAAAGTACATTGGAGATGTGAATATTCATATGGATATGCTAAAACCGCTAAAAATCAGCAAAAAACACATCAAAATCACCTAGCGCACTGAAACTACCTAGTCCACCAAAGCCATGATCATTAGCTTGGCAAACGGTGGAGACAATGGCGGCAGTAGCGGCTGACAACACATGATATTGGCAAAGGTGGCGGCAGAACTAAACGGTAATGGCGGCAAAATATGGTATGTGAGATGGGGGAATTTGGTAGTTTAAAGAAAGAGAGAAAAATATTTGTGTTTTTAAGAGAGATAAAATAGAGAGATAAAAATGGTGTAATGAATTTTGTTAGTGTGTTAGGTTTTTATACTCAATGAGTATTTGATTTTGTGGTTTACACTTAAATGATGTTTAATGAACCGTTACAAATGGACCACATTAATGCATTTAAATCGCTTTAAATGGGCCATTTTTTAAAAGGCTTTTAATGTTGGTTTTATGCATAAACTTTCTCAAAGAAGTAATCTTTTTTACCCAAAATTTTAAGACTTCTAAAAATATATTGGGCTAAATGCTTTATAAAGTAGTAGAGATTTTTAAATGATTTCATCTAACTTGCAGCTCAGTATTTAGGGGCGTGTTATGTTTGATAAATTTGATAATTAAATGTTATATGATCAAAGTTAGGGGTGAGCAGAAAAAACCGAAAAAACCAAAATCGAATCGAAAACAAAAAAAACCGAACCGAAATAACCGACCGAAACTAGAAACCGATGGTTCGATTTTTAGTTTTTCAAAAACCAAAAAATTTCGATTCGGTTTTGGTTTTCGTCCAAAAACCAAACCGAACCGAACCAGTTTTATAATAATATATAATTAATATAATAAAAATAAATAAATAATAAATCCAATTTTTAAATTCATATTTATTTTATGAGTGACATTATAATATATATATATATATATATATATATATATATATATACTAGTTGCAAAACCCGCCCGATGGGCGGGTATGACTTTTGATTATAGTTTTCATTTTTTTGTTTTGGTAATTATTGGTTTTTGAATTACTTTTTGTACCGTGCATACATATTTCTTACTTGATGGATTTCATCATAGTGAATTCGTCCATTGTCCTTGAAGCTTGCACTCCTTATCAAATTCTTTCATCTTGTCCCTAGGCCCGTCTCCAACCCGACTAATACAATAGATCATGAAAGCTTGTTGTAAAAACTAATATTGCAATTTATCTTAAGACAAAATATATAACAATCAAAACAATGTAACATTATACATAATAAAATCATCTCAAGTAGTTCTTAGCATTGCATTATAAACTATACTAATCAATGTTGTTCACTTTTTAACTTGTGGAAACCATAGTTTATCTCCGTAGGTGCAATTGCCAGTGTTTTAAAACCTGGGTTAACCCGGCCGGTTGAATCGGTTGACCTGTAACCCAGTAGGGTGACTGGATGCCAATTTTGGCCGAAAACCCCGGTTGAACCGTGACCTAGTGCTTTGAGGTTCAAATGATGATTATTTGTATATAGTTCAAATGATATTATTTAGTAATTATACATTTTTTATAGTCCAATACATTCGGTATAAAACTTTGACACGAATAAACAACTGAAAAAGACTTGAGGCCCAATTTTAAGAAAGTTATTGTTACTAAATTTAGAATTTATAACCTGCATTGCTAAAAAAAGAACACTTTTTTAAAGAATTTACAACACTTGATACTATAGTTATAGAAAGAACCAATAATGATTATGCATTGTTCAAAACCTAAACCACACCGTTTCAAGAATACACAATTTTGAACCTGAATCCGAGCCAAGCAAACCAACTAAGCCTTATATTTTACCTATCAGACGTCTTCGTTAAATCAAACGTCTAGAACTTGATCTGGCCTTATCCTCTTCACTATCTTCATTGTCCTATCCAAGATCTTGGTTTGCTTCTTGAATCTGTGATTTGTTTGAAGGTGCCTTGTTCATCCTCGTATCACTAACCCTCGTGTTTGATAAGCATCTAGTGACAGTTTTCTACCGATCCCTAAAAAGTAAAAAAAAAAGTAGCAAGTTTGCAAAACAGCGGTATAATAGCAGCTAATTAAACCACCAAGTTAGCAACAGCAGTAAAGCATCGCACGTTCATTGTAAGACTGTAGGGTAACGCAATCGATGACCAATGTTTCTTATATGTATCAAAACTGGTAGGTCAGACGGGGTCGGTCTGTATTGTTTTTGTTTTATTATGAAACTATATCAATTCACCGATAACAATCTTCTCATGTGCGCTATGACACAAAGTTGGTCTAAAGAGGCCTTGACCCACTCATCCTACACGAGGATACAAATCATATGTTACATAATAAAATAAATCCTTTGTAACACCTAGATACACTAATCATATACTCGTACAATAATAAAGGATTTTTTTCAACCCGTCACTCTTCTAACGCAAACCCATACTCATTATGACGTGTTACGAAATGCGTCGACCCATATTATGAAAGTAGCAAAAGTTCAGTTTATTCTCCTAATAGTTGGTACAAAGGTATAGATAGTATTTCACCGAGCATTCTATGGGCCGCAAACTTACTGGAATAATCATAGATGTTTTGTGATCTTAAAGATATTTTGTTTTGGTGCATCATTAAGTTTCTTTTTCATGTCGGATATTTGCATTTCGTTGCAGTTAACTCTACATACATATAGCTTGCATCTGGTACAATCTCTTAACTTCAGTAATAGTCTCCTCACTCACACCGACCAATCTCTCCTTCATCTTGAGGTACTTCAGAGGGTCGACAGAAAACCTTCCTTGATAATGCTCAACACAATATGAAACTCAGCATTATCAGTTGAGCTTGGGTATGGCACCTTTCTAGTCTTTGCAAACTCTTCTTCAGCTTTCACACCTTCGTGGATCAGCAAAGTAGCATCACCTTCGTCATCAACGATCAAATGAGGTCCACCACCTGGGTGTCCAAAGCTCGCTTGGTACACCACCAATATTCCTGTTAACAATATTGATCAGATTGTTAGCAACAGTACAACATGATTCTTGAAGATATTGATTTAGGCCATACTATATTAGTATTATTAGGATATGCTAATATGAGTTTGCTTTCCAAGCACACGTACTTTTTAATTAGTAAAGTTGGAAATCAAAATGAGTTTATGCTCAGCTTAATAAGCTAACTGTTGATAAAAATAATGCCTAAAAACATTATTAATATTTTTCACATCCTTACATTTTGATAATCACAAACTAAATGATGGCTTGACCCGTCTTTCGGTATACATAATACCCTAAAATAAAGAAACACAATTATCAGTATACATAATACTGAAAATTTAAGCATTTGGTATTAAGCTCTTGGTTCTCTTAACAACAGGCCATTCTTTATGTATTAAAAAGAAAGTTAGAATTTCCATACATGTCAATTTAGATTGTATTTTATTGTAGCATGTTAATCAGGTTAAAAGAGTACAAACCTAACTATCAATGAAGCAGGGCAAATGGTAGGTCAAGTGATCCTAACGCAACACGTTTGACCCATGACCACCCTATTTGATTATCACATAAGTAAAGACCAAAATTGAAATCACGACAGTTTTCCAGTTCCTGTACTTATAAAGATTAAATGAACAAAGATAAACAAAAGACCTATTTAGTTATCATTTTATGAGGAGGTACTTTCAGTACTTCATGATCATAATATAAAGTAAGAAGTCTGTGCACAACAACAAAAAACATAATATGTAAACAATTTATATAATTCTTATTTTAATAATAATAATCACTAAACGCAAATCCAAACGCCCTCCTAAAACATGCAGGTTTGTACATACAGGAGGGAAAGAGATGATAAAATGGTTAACCTATATATCTGTGTAGACAACATCAGAATCCCTAAGGTATGTACGACAGCCGAAAAGTGAATTCTAAAACTTAACTGATACATAAAATAATCAGAAGTTAAAAAATGAGTTCAACGCAAAATAAAAGCTGAGAGGATAATAATTTAATGGTAGAAAGATAAAAGTACCATGGAAAATTTGTTAGGTGGAATCTGTAGTTTCTTTTGTATCCGTACTTTAACTTCTGCAAATGTTTCACCCTCTCGATTCTTAGGGAAAAATGGTTCAGGGAAGTCCTGAACTTGCTACTAGCATAAAATAGTTTAAATGTGAGCATCAAGTTCATAGCAAAGATAACATGATAGGCAGGTCAGATGGGATGAGTAACGGGTAAAGAGGGTACAGGTAAGAACATATCATTGTTCTAAAAGTTAAAATATAATAACAAATGCAATCCAAATCTTTAAACATGACAAATTTAAACAATTTGAGCTATTTGAGCTAAGAGACATCCCAAGTTGACCTATTCAAAATCACTGCAAAACCTCAGACCTTTGAGATCCTGTTTGACAGTCACTCACTTTTGAAATCAGATTTCCAATTTTAGCAATTTCCATTTTTTTGTCCCCCGACACCAACAGTCTACATAACAGATTAACGAAAGGTTAATAAGCATAATCAGATAGATAAATATATAATATAACACAAATTGGGATCAAAATCTGTTAATACCTCATGAAGCACTTGTTTAACATTCTCAAGACCACCAATATCTTCGACATTGGGCACTTCCACAACTATCTCATGAAGAGCAGAAGGATTGCTAGTGGTAAGCGATGTCTGAAAAATAATAATTGGATATGTATCTTTTGTGAAAAAAAGAAAACAACAAATACTACCTCGCTTGAGGCATGGTGTTCCAATCCATTGACATGGCAACCTGCAGTATTTAATGACAATATAAATAAAAGAGATAAGTATAGCTTAGTTACCTAACGTAAACAGATTGCAATACCTCATTTGTTCACTTTCGGGACCTTAACAACCTGAAAATCATTAAAAGTTGTAGACAGTAAGGTGTTGTGTCCCAATTCCAAAACATGATTTGCATATATGATAAATGCAATGATTTAAAAATCTCAGACATAAACACACAATGAAGTATGACAAAAAAAATAAGATAGCTTGTTGTCGGTGTCCTTTAATTGGTGTGGTTTTCCTTTTTTTGCTTTCGTTGTCGCCGGTTGTTGTCGTTTCTTGGAACAAAGCTTTGCGGGTTTATCTTTTTTGTAGTTCATTGTTCTCGTTTTCTTTTTCCGCAAGTGCAAGTTCTTGTTCAGACTTATCGCTTGATGTTCTGAATAACTGAACTCATGCATTTTATTATCGACATTATATAAATGGAAAGTGTAATGTGAACCACTTAACTTAACGTGGACAAGAAGAATTAAACAAACCTTGAATAACGTCATTTTCCACATTGTCAAAGCCAATGTTACTGTATTGTCTATTTTGTCTATATAAGTGTTCATCAGGTGTGTATATAATTGTTGTACTATTACTAGAGGCCAAGTCACAATTTCTTTTAGTGTTCCGAACCAACTGCTCAGGAGGATTACCACTTCTAATTGACGTTTCCGCAATCATGTGATTACCTGTTGCAAAACGTCGAACAATATGAAAATTAGTACGTTGTGACAGGTGTGTAAAACTAAATTGAATAAAGACTAATCTCATAAATGGCAAGGTTAAGTACTACACCAACAGTCAGATGATTAGCTTCAATGGACCTTATCTTTTCGTTAACAAATGCTGGATTTGGAACTTCAGTGCGACCCTGCCAATTAAGTACATGAACCATATCGAATATTAATAATAAAAATAAATAAAAGAAACAAAATCCAAAACACACGATAACAAAAACAAACTAACCTGCTGAAATTGGAAGAATCTTTGTTCTAAATTCTATATCAGACCTCGTTCGTCGCACGCCAAGTCACCGGGAAAATCACACATCGTTTCCCATAACATCCTAGAACATCTTAATCCCATAATCAACATCAATGGACCTTAACACAAATCATCCACCTGAACAACATAACAGATAATTCAACCGAAAAAGAATACGGAAGAAAAGCCAAACCTGAAATAGTAAGTTGGATTGATAAAAATGGTTTAGAAGATTCAAACACCTGCAAGCGTTAGATTGGGTAACATCACCCTGTACCTACTGACTACTTTTCCTCGAATCCATAATAACACCTTCCTTCTGAAGAAAATTTAAAAATTTCTTGATCGTGCGTCGATGTTGCAGATGCAATAACCGACCTATGTAATCGTTGTAACCTAAAACTCTCTCCATCAAAGAACAAAACTGCATCATTAGCTTTATAATCCTCACTACTACCTTCAAAACTAACTTTAGGTTTCCCTGGCTGATTATTTTGAAACTCAACAGCCACTTTATTATTACTTGTCTTATCAATTTCCGGGTTGGTTCTTATCTATCGATGCCGGCTTAAATTCATCTGTAACAACCAAACATATATTACCATATTAACCCATTTTTCATAAAAGCACAATCTTGAACTAAAATTCAAAAAACATCATTAATGAGTAGACAGCAAGCACCGAGATATTTTAATCTTTGAGTGAGGCATTAGTACATGTATCAAAAATTAAAACACAAAAGAGAAAATAAATCACATACGTGTAGTTTCTGTAAATCTTCATTTGATCTAAATCGTTTACCTTTAAAACCAAAATCAACCATCTTTTACCTGCAAATAATCATTCATATCAGCAATTTATAGATAATTAACATTAAAAGCAATCGGCTAATAACTTAAGACATGGATTGAAAAATAATTGATAAATATACAATTTATGAGATCGATCTAATACTAATCACTTAAACACTTAACTGAGATATCGAGGGCCTTTTTTGCCCAATTCTCTGGTTATGATCTTTGCTTAGGGTTTGTAGAAGACGAATGGGTAGGATTATGTTGGGTTTAGTGAGTATAGGAATGAAAAGCTGCGTGTTTTTTTATTCATAGTATATTTTCCAAAATAATTAAGTGATATTGTGATGACATGGCTCGAAGATCATGACGTGGCATTAAATGGTCAAATGCCTCCTGTTATATATAATGTAAAGATATCTTAATGTTTATATATGTGTTTGTCATGTACGTGTGTTTACTTGACAATATATCGTTACATATATGACAATGATTATACTATGTGTATTTTTAATTGCATGTGTGTGTGTCACATTTATATATGTATAATTGTTGAATTTGACATTATTATGCTCATATTGACAAAAAAAAACCAACATTCTACGTAAAACAAGTTTATTAATATAATTAGCTACAACCAAATTTAAACGGTTTGAAACCGAAAAAACCGAAAAATCGAACCGGAAAAACCGAAAAACCAAAAAAACAGAATCGCCAATAACTGAGCGGTTTCAGTTTTTGATTTTATAAAGACCGAATATTTCGGTTCGGTTTTGGTTTTAGCCAAAAACCGACCCAAACCGAACCGTGCACACCCCTAATCAAAGTTAATGTTAATAACTATGATGTGGTGCACATAGTTTTGTTTAATGTTGTATGTTGCTAACATGTTTCTTTGGGTGAAAAAATGTAATTTGAGAATGTAAACACTGCAATGAGACAATGATGAAAATGATAAAATTGTCACTTGTATAGAGGCACTTATATAGAGGCTCATTATACTGGAAGTAAGAGACTCATTATAAGGCCAAAATGTGGTTTGTTGATTTATTTATCATCTTTGTATTGTATCAGTCAACTATTAAGGTTTGTGTCATGTATGCAATCTGATGTGTACACAACTAATCTTTGGTAAACGGAAACAATCCTCAAAATCAAGTAAAAACAGCTCCGCCGCAACGCGCATGCACCGAACATCTCGTTATTTCAAGACTTGGAATAAATCTTTATGCGGATTTATTATTCTCTTTGGAATTTTAAAGATGTAATGGCATGTTTTTCATTTCATACTTCCATTTTTTAGATCATTAATGATTTTATAATTTGCTTTTTTGTTATACATTGCTATTTCAAAATTACAGTTATTTATCATTTGTGATATTACACTGTAAAGAGTAACAAGTGTTAAGCCACATGCAAATTAATTAAAAAGTTAGGCGGAGCCGACAAAGCCGAAGGCTGATGTTGCTTTCAAACACTTTTAGTATTATCACATGTGGTAAAAATGAAGTTAACAATGAACATTAGATAAAAATTTAATACCAGTGACACTGTATATGTGATAATTCACTAAACGAATAAAGTAAGCAACATCCAAGTCACAAACCGATTAACACATGGGCTATCACTTTAGTATTATCGCAAGTATTTAGGATAAAATCATTCAACCTGTCAAATCATCGCATTTGGCGTAACACTATGAATCGTACCAAAAGGTGCCAAATAACGTATATATTACGCTTCATGTAAAAGTGAAAGTTAATTTCTAATACCTGCTTGTAAGTTGTAACATCTATATGTATGGAAAATACATGCTTTACATGATTTGATTATGAGATATTAAGCTTCTAAATACACTCTTTGTAGAACATGTAATGTTAGTACTTTAATAGGTAACTTACTTTATTAGGGTATCTTACATAAAATGAAATTTTTTATTTTTTTTGACACTCGCGAATTTTACGGGTCTATAGTCTAATTTGAATATATATAACCAGACATAAATGATGTTTACTTTTGGTCATTTTATTTAAAAGTATAAAAATATTGAAAAACGCATAGGTGATAATATATAAAAAAATATACAAAGCAATGAAATATCACATGTGATATTAAAAGGTTAAAAGTATACTTGTTTATTTCTGAAATATCACAAGTGATATTAAACATTAACTATGTTTATAAAATATCACAAGTGATATTAGACATGTCATATAAATTAATTCAACACTTTTTTTGGTTTTGAGAATACGTCGAGTTTTTATTTTTATAGTTTGCTTCTTTTTTATTCATTTTTTATTTGTCAGTGACACTTGTTTATCAGTTGTGATATTACATTGTATCAAAGTTGAAAAGTATTTAGATGGCCTGTTTAATTCACTTTAGAGTAATATTTCATGTGATAAAGTAATAGATAGTGAAATTAGTCACTTTACATTAATATCTCAGGTGATATAGCCAGACATGAGTATGTCTTCTTTTGCTCATTTTATTGCTTTATCACCTGTGATATTACTTATATGTAAAATACCAGAATTAGTGTTACATTCTATTGCTTTATCACATGTGATATTACTCATATGTAGAATACGAGACTTAGTGTCACATCATATTGCTTTATCACATGAAATATTACTCTTAAGTGACTAAGAACGATAATTTAAATACTTTTCATCTTCCTTATAGTGTTATATCACAAGAGATAAATAAGTGTCACTTACAAATACCAAAATAAATAATAAGAAAACAAACTATGAAAAATAGAAACTTGACTTAGTCTTAAAATCAAACAAGTGTTTGCATTGCTTTTGAGCAAAATAAAAATTCACCAAAAGAGCCTTAACCTTTTTATTCCTACTAACAGTATAATATCACAAGTGATAGATAATATTGATTACATGTTAAAATTTTCAAAAATAGCCATAATTAGTGTCATATTGTATTGCTTTATTACATGTAATATCTATCATATGTGGAATACCATAATTAGTATCATGTTATATTTATCAAATGAGATTTTATTTATCACGAGTGATATTACAATGTCGGTGGTAATAAGTGTAAAGTCACGGGTGAATCTTAGTTAATAAATGTTCACATTTATTTATCATTGGTGATATTACAATGGCAGGGGTAATAATTGTTAAGCCACAAGTGAATTTAGTTGATAAAGGTTATATTTATCACCGACGATATTATCATCTCAGGGGAAATTAATGTTAAACCATGAGTAAATCTTAGTTGATAAATGATTAAATGTTATATTTATCACCGGTTATATTAATATCTCAGAGGTAATCAGTATTAAGCTACAAATGAATCTTAGTTAATAAAGGTTTCGAAGACGGATTTGGCAAGTCTGAAGGCTGATGTTGTTTTCAAATAGTCTTAGAATATCACATTTGGTAAAACATGAAGTCAACAATAACAATAAAAAATCGATAATATATTTGATAAAAGTGACTCTTCATTTATTATTATTTGTGGTATTATACTTCATTGATTTATACCTTAGTTTATCATATGTGATCATTCATTAAATGGGAAAAACATACATCATCCTAGTTACACATTACTTGATTATCACAAGTGATAATACATTAAAATGGACAATATATCAAAGTCATAAACCAATTAGCACAGAACATTTTGTTGCACATACTATTCAACAAACAAGTTCTATATACACACCTTGAGGACTACCAATATTCAGTTACATAAAATATATAACCAACAAGTTCCATATTAAGTAACTGAAATAAGTGCATGTTAACTGTTGTACACAATGATGCAAACTTAGATGCTTTTGAGTTATTTGAATATATATAATTAGACATGAATGATATTCACTTTTGGTCATTTTATTGCTTTATCACTTGTGATATTACTCATATGTAGAATACCAGAATTAGTGTTACATTCTATTGCTATATCACCTGTGATATTACTCATATGTAGAATACCATAATTAGTGTCACATTATATTGTAGAATACAAAAACAAACAAAAACGTATCAAAACGAACGAAAATGTACAAAAACGTAAGAAAATGGACATAAACGTGTGAAAAAAGGGCGAAAACGTCTGAAAATGGACGCAAACGTGTGAAAACAGACAAAAATGTGCGAAAACGGACGAAAACATACAAAAACGAACGAAAACCTACACAAACGAACGAAAATGTAAGAAAACGGACAGAAACGTATGAAAACGGATGGATACGTCAGAAAACGGAAGAAAACGTGCGAAAACGAAAGAAAACGTGCGAAAACATACAAAAATGGACGAAAACGTGTGCAAACGTATGAAAATGTGCGAAAACGGACGAAAACGTGCGAAAGCAAACAAAAATGTGTGAAAACGTACAAAACCTACAAAATGTCAAAAAAACGTCTATTAATTGCAATTTGGCAAGATTTGTCAACTCTACAAATAATGAGGGAGTGGTTAGGGTGAGTTTTAGTAAATTTACACTTTTGTCCCTCCATATTTTTTATAATCTTAAACCTTGTCTTTTTAATCAAATGAAATAGATGGTCCAAATTAATCCCTTAGCATGTAGAAAGAAACAAGAATGTAAAATAACTCGACTCTTAAAGATTATATACTTAAATAGGAAATGATTAGGTTAATGCAAAAACATCTACCTTGCCGGGCCAGCTTGAATTATTTAACTATATACTAATTCTCTATATACTAATTCTCATGACACTAGATGACAAAACCGAATACGCCCTTTAGTGGGCAACTTTTGGTCCGTTAGACCCATTCACATTTCATGATCGATAGGTATTTTATTTTCTTATGTTTAGCATCTTTCATGCACATCTTATAAGTAACGAGTTGAAATTTAACCCGCGCGTTGCGGCGGGGGGCGAATAAAAGAAACTTGAGGGGCTTTTTTTATTTTTTCTTAAAAATTTATGTAAAAAATCGTAAACAATTAAAAGTTGAAGGTCCGTTTTGTAAATTTTTTTATTTTTTTTTTACTTTGGGCCGGATTTTAGGCTAAATTTTTTGGCCGGTACTGTAGCACTGTAGCAGCTACAGTGCCACCGACCATTTGTGAATTGTATATAAGAGTAATAAAAGCACGTCTCGTAATTTTTTTTTCCTTCTTATTTTTAGCGAAAGAAGTGGGGATGGGAGGGATTATAAAGTTTTTTTTTTTTGCCAATGAAAAGTAACCATGTGGAAAAAAGAGAAAAAAAGTTGGGCTAGATGTTGGACTAAACTTTTAAAAAAAAAAATTTACTTGGGCCGGGCGAAAGTAGAGCCCAAAAAAAAGTTAGGGTAGGTGTTGGACTAAACTTAAAAAAATAAAAAATACTTGGGCCGGGCCAAATGAGCCCAAGGCCCAAGTCAAACACTTGACCACTGTAGATGAACAGTGGTCAAATGTTTGAGGATTAGTATATAGATAAATGAGTTAATTTCATAAATCGTCCATGTGGTTTGTCGGGTTTAACGAAAATCGTCTATGGCAAACTATTTTAACGGATCCTCTCCCTATGGTTCTGACTCGTATCGGGTTTGGTCCTTTGACCAACATTTCCGTTAGTTTGACTGTTAAATAGTTGTTTGGTAAGACGAAATGACAAAAATACCCTCCGAATTATTTTTTTTAATAATAATTTTATTATGTTATTAACTTTCTTAAATATCTTATTTTTTTTAAATTAATATTATTAATATTATTATTATTAACAAACATATTTTCATCTTCACCCCATTTCATCTTCATCTCCATCATATCACAACACCTCACTTCATCTTCATCATCACCCCTATTTCATCTTCATCCCCGTCATATCACAACCCCCACTATTAAACCACACATTAATGTTCAACCACAAATACAAACCATATTATACAGATCTAGAAATAC